>CAPT01000157.1:0-192593 GCA_001039675.1 Nakaseomyces delphensis CBS 2170
AGGGTAGGTTTTTTTTTATTTCTTTGTATTTACATAAAATCACTTTACTTTACTTTTAGACTTGTTCTTTAATATAATATTATTAAAAAACCATTAAAAAATAAAAAAATGGCACACTATTCAAATAGTGTGCCACAATATATATAGTTGCAGGTATTGCGAGATATGTATTATACACTTAGTGGGAATTTACTTATTATATGAAGAAAACGACCGGACCCCCGTTAGGCCCCCTCGGTCGGTCTCCTGTTGTTGTAGTCGTACGGCGACACTACAAGACCTTTGTTCTTCCGCGCTCCACGGAATATCGTCTCCATAATATCTATCAACTCTTGCTTCTCGTCCACGAGGAAGTTGAGTTTGTTATTGTTACCCGTCCCGAAATCGCACATCATGTGCTTGTTCTTGTAAAAAAACATGAGACACATAGGGTCGGTCAGCTCGTACATCTCGTTGAAATCCGGCACTTCCTCGATGTCGCACAGGTAGATCGCCACGAAGTTCCGCACTTTTTCAGCAACTCCGTACAACATCTCATCCATAAGCATGCATTCCCGGTCCGCAGTCCTGCCAAACCGTATCACCACAAGTCTCTCCTCCTCAGTAACGATCGCCTGGTCAACATGCCATCCACTATGTAACTGCGGCAGAAACACACTTCCCATATTTTTTCTAGGTTCTTTTTCCCTTATTTCTGGTGTTGTGTCTGTCTCTTATTAAATGCACCAGCTCATCACCAAATCGTTAAAAAGTTTCGTCTCAATTGAAGACAAAAACTTGAAAATAAAAAAAATATTGTATGCCCTAAAAGGAAACCCTAATAAAAACCAAAAACCCTAAAACCCTAACGCACGTGTTAACCGTCTATAGATATATAGGCAATCACGTGATCCATTGCCTATTTGGGAAATATAGTAAACAGTGCACGTGACACCGACCTGGTAACCTTTGCTTTTCCAATATTTTTTCATTGGTTTTTCATTGTTTTATTTTTCTGGTGCGGGTGTTTCTCTGGAAACAATGGGAACATTTTGACTAATTTTTTTGTTTTTGAATTTCACAATTTTACACTCCCCTCTAACCCCCCCAAAAGGCCATCGATTTCTTTACTTTTCACTTGTAGAAGGCCTTTGATGAAGACCGTTAAAGCACTTCTTCAACACATCAGTGTTCCTGTTTCAACATTACGCACTTTTAAGAAGAACAACCATATAAAAAAATAATAAAATATAAGAAAATAGCTTTGAATGGACCCTATTATATCGCGGTTCAAGGACCTGGAAGTTGGGAATGCGAGGTTGCATGATGAGGACAAGGATCCTGCGGCTGTGATACGGAAGATAATGGAAAACGGAAACGTGTATGGGGAGGCATTAAAGCAGTGTGAGGCTGCTCTGCAGTGCTACAGCGATCTGTTGAAGCTGGAATTCGTGACGACGAAGTCCTGGTATATCACCGCGCTGTACGAAAGTGTGCTGATACGGTTCGGGATGAAGCTGGAGGAGGCCGGAGGAGTTGTTCGCGGCGAGGAATTCTACAAGGATCTAGCACTGAAGAGTATGAAGAAGTGCGACAAGTCTGCCGTTGGACTGGAGTCTCTGTACGACCAGGTCGCTTCGGTCAGGGACTATATACTGGAGTGCACTGAGAATCTGCAAAACGTAGCACCGTTACTGTCGGATTCCTATACATTACTGTTGGAGCTATGGATCGTGACCAACAGAGAGATACGGCACTTCCAAAAAGTTATAGCAGGTATATTTATGAGGTCTAAGCTGCTTTTGATCGACCACGAACTCACGCGGATCAGGGACACTATACATCAGAACGAAAACAAAGAGAATGCAGAGAAACTGCAGAATACCATCCTGTCTTATAGATCCTTCCTGAAGATTTTTTTAGCACAGCTACATGATGCCGAGGAATCCACCTGTTCAGAGAGTAACCAGGATGCGTTCGACGAATGTCTGAAGGTTTTCTTTGATGTGGAATCGATGTATCAAGCTCTCAACTTCAGCAGGCTAAATAAAGAGAACTATGAACTCAAGGAGACCAACAGAATCTTGGAGGAGAAAGCCACAAGTTCCTTACCGACAATCGATGAGGCCACTGAGACGGGGGCAATGACCTCTTTTGTCGAACAATATCTAGATCACACAGCTGACCTCTCTTTCTCGCAACATGTACCTTCATCTCGCGATGGAAAGAGTAACTCTGCGATGTCATCGGTATCGTCGGCGTCCTCTTCTTATACATTTTCACCAACAACAAAGTCATATCACAGTTTATCCACCTCAAGTTACGATGATAATAGCCCTTACTTGGATTACAACAATTTATCAGATAAGGATAGACCTATTGCTGCAACAAAATTTAGCACTGCCTCTTCTAGTACTCTACAAAATACGGAACTAAGAACCGATGGGCATTTCAATGACAGGGAGTTTAAAAATAAGGATCTAGATGGCGACACAGAATCTGAGCTGTATATGCTGATGGAAAAAACGAACCTGTCAAAAGAATTACCAAAGCTTTTGAATGCTTTCAACAATGCTAAGAAACTGGAACAAGAATTGAAAACTGTTTCTGAAACAACCAACAACTCAAATAAGTCATCCCAAGAAAACTTACCAATAGAGGTGTCGGACGTGAGTTCTAAGGATTCACGACTTTCAAATTCACAGATCCTACCAAGGTCAATGGTACACAACAACCTATTGGATAAAAAGAAAGAGGATCTTAGACACAATATGGACTTCTGGTTCAACCCAAAGCGTTCTTCAAATTTGCCAATAGGTTATAACAACCCGCTTTTTGCTAAATTAAACACATCATCTTCAATGCAGATGGGCTTCAAGAGTGATTTTTTAAACAATCTTTATGGACTACACCAAGCATACGAGAAGAAATGAAAGTACTAATGAATATAGTCTTTTTTTCTTCCATTTTTTATTTTTATTCTCTGACCCGACTGTGCTTTTTAAAATATCATTATATATACATATATATTCTTCAGCTGTCATTCATTTATGTTATTGGTATTTCCAACTAAATATTTATCTCATTCATACAGTTATTACATACAATAAAAATATATGACAAATCAAAAGTATATCAAGACTAATTACACTGTAAGAATATTATGTGATACGAGATCATAGAAAAATAAGCCGTGCAAAGGATAATCAAAAAATTTGAGATGCCTCCCCATCACAAATTTCAATGTATCTTTAAAGAAAGGAAGGTTACGTTTGAGTCAGATGGATCTTATTTTGGCCGTTAAAAATAATTTACATATTTATTATCCAGCCGTATTGATTCCATCGAATTTTCTACGTTTGTAATAAAAAAAAATATCAACAAAAAATCTGTAATTATAACAGGAGCTGTCAATATTTGATTCTGTCTTTTCCCAACATTTATGTCCGAACAGAGACCGATACGTGTTGCCGTTTTAGGTGGAGATTCGACTGGTAAGACGTCCTTTGTTTCGCGACTAACATTGAATATTGTCCACGAAGTGCACTATCCCACCAGAGATCAAACCAACTGGCTTTTTGATTTCATTCCACATTCCCCAATTGCCAGAGCAATATTAGATGCAGAACCACATGAGAGACTGGCAGTACGAACGCCCGGGAGTCAGGTGTTAGAGCCAATTTTCTCATCCCCATCAGTTACAGATCATGTATTACTATCCCCACTAGTATTTCAATCATTTACCGACGATTTCACCCAGGTAAGAAGCCAAAGCAAAGCTAGGAAATTATCATATATTAGATCAGATTCGAAGAAGAAAAAACCTCATCTATATAGATATTCAAATACTAACGCAGGAAAAGATGTGGATGCTAACAATAAAGGTATCTATTTACGTGGTCCAAAGTTCCACGAAAGAACTAAAGATGATGAATTACCGATGAATTATATACCGCCAGTTTACAACCCAATATCTATTGATATTATCGATACACCTGGATTCAAACCCGAAATGGTGGTGCCATTTCTTGAAGTTTCCTTGTTCGCAAATTTGGATAAAAATATATTAAGAGGTTTAGCCGATGAACCGAGGCAACCCGTCTCTACCACTTCATTATTAGTTGCATCCGGCGCTTCTGAACTGAATGGGAAAATTGATGGATACATTTTTGTCTACAGTGCTATTCCAGAACTGAGCCATCTCATAAAACCACCCTCTTATGAGTCAACGGATAACACACTGGGAAATGGAAAGGTAACTGCTGGAATGGATGAAAGTTCACAACGTGATTTTTCATGGACTAATTACACGAAAATGAATGATGGCGGATACCATTTACTCCAGGTGATACGTGATTGTGTTCTGGATGCGTGGGCGGAATTCAGAGATTACCAAAAACGTTGGGAGATGGGACAAGAAGATGATGTATACTCATTGTTTTACACATTGAAACATATGTGGAAGAATGAAAAAGAGAGGAATACTAAATTACAGGAATTACGAAGCTACAGGACAACAGTTAACAGTATCGAAACTGATCCATCATCACCTGACTCACCCCCGCCTTGCCTTGTCATATGTACTCATGCGCGCGATCCGTTAGCTAGTCCACTGTTAATTGATAGAGGTAGGCAATTGGCAACTCAGTGGAAATGTGGTTTTGTTGCCCTTGATAATTTAGAAGACTACAATGCCGATGTTGCATTAAGCATGTTAATTAGGGAGATAGCGGAGAAGGAGAAACTTCTAACAAACAGACCCGCAAGGTCTAGCATAAGTGATAATATGATCAATCCGAATAAAGGTGGATCAACAGGATCAGACTCAGGCTCTTCTAATGCTGTAGGCATGTTCAAGAAGTTTTTAAGGTCATGACAATCTCACGAATACTACAAATCTGTTATTTCTTTCTTGGACGTCCATGTGTATCAGACTATTAATAATGACTTTTTTAATTTGCATTTTCTAATTTATACATCGATATAGATCCATCTTCATAGCCAATGAAATACCATGAGGTTGAAATGAGCTCTATAGTTCTACGTAACTTACCTGGTGTAAGATTGTCCTCTTTCATAGTATGTTCACATTTCAACATATGTGCCTTGCATAACCCAGTCATAGCACCAATTTTAATTCGTTTTTTAATCTTTTCCACGGTATTTGTTGATTGCGAATTTCCAATGGGGGACTCGGTAACGAATACTGAGCTCTTCCTTTTTACACCTGCTAACTCAGTATTGTTTTGATTCATACCTACTTTATAGGTTCTGCCCGACCATGTCCCAAATATGATATTTTCATCAATCACTTCAAGAAATCCAATGTCCCCACAGGGTGTTTCCTTCTTAAAATGATTATTAAGGGTCAAAAGTTTACTAATAACTATATGGCTGGCGGTATCAATATAATAGTCACTGACATTGAACATACGATTCTCGTTTTTTAGTGAGAAACTCTCTGTGTTTTCGATAATAAACCTGCAAGTTGTGGAGGAGCTTATTATTCTTCCTGAACCTTCATCATATACTAGAGATAATACTGGCTCGGGATAGTGTGCTGTGTCTACAGAAATTATTTCCAAGAGCTCTTCGATAACCTCTTCATTTTCAAATATTTGCTTCGAACTGGAATTCAGAAGTTGACCTAATTTACTATTGGAGTCTTCGTTTTCGATAGATCTAGGCCTTCTTTCCATTACAATAGTGGACTTGGATTTATATCTTCTGAGACCTACCACGAAACCGCTTTCAAACCCACAGAATATTATATCATTTTCGACAACAAGTATCTGCATCACAATACCTAAACCATCGATCTTCGGAAGAGCTTCTGTCCCAAACTGTTGCTTCATCATTGGGAATAATTCAACTTGTCTAAAATATCTTTTTAAAGATTGTAAATCAGGAATCTTGAATTCGTAAATATCTAAAAAATGTGCATCCTTCGTGTGACTAGTAACTAATTCAAATTGATCGTCACCCAAAGCCTTTAGACCAAAGTTTGCGAAGTTTAAAGTATTAACTGGAACTTCAAACACTTTTTTAATATCAAGAATACCCATGCCTTTATTATTAATATTTTGGCTAACATCAATTGTCTTTGTTGGGTACAGTTCATACATCCTGAATGTGTGATCCTTTGAAAGAATGCTAACATATTTCCCTTTATCAAGTTGTACAGATACAATCTGGGCATCCCCAAGCTTTTGAACAAGGAGAGGTCGTCTTGTGACCAACTCCCAAATGACTAATGTCCCCTTCTCATCAGTAGAAACTAGTATCGGCGATGATACCTTAAAAATTGGATCTAAAACACCGGCACGTAATCCAGTAATACCAAATTTATGCTGTCGCAGGTAATGTGTTGCATCTTCACAACGATCCATTGAAAAAGTTTGTATAATCCCATCTGTAAGGTTTCATTTGTTATTATTTTGTGCAAATACGCTCAACGTAAGTACTCATCGCTTATTCGGCATTTCTTCCAATTCAAAGCGATGATCTATCAAAAATATAAATAAAAATCGTTCTATAAAAATATAAACATTATTTAAGATGGTATAGAGGGAGCTCATTAAATGTAAATATTTAATTATAGATGATGGGAGGTTTCGTGTGTTATTAAATAATTTTTGATATGCGAAAGAAACTAAAACCAATGCTTCTAATTTTTATTTGAAAATCATGCTACTACGTTTTCTTCTAGAAGATGAACCAGGTGTCGTATTCCTAGAGCTGTCTCCATTAAACCCTGGGCTACATCTTAGGGACGGTGTCCTTTTAACGCCAGGTAGGGTCTCTTGGGCAGAAGTTGCTCTTGGAGAATATGAATTTGAAGGAGATGCAAATCTTTTCCTAGATGTAATTGTACCTCCCAACAAAGGGGATGGTTGACCGCTTTTACTTCGAGTTTTCTTGTATGATATGGTATCTAATGTGTAATGTGTATCTAATTCATTCAGTATCGGATCGTTAAGGATAAGCAGTATTTCATCTGGCGGTGGCACGTCTCTTAGTTTGAAGTATTTTTCCGTTAGTTTCTTCGTTTCTCTGAATAACACCAACCACCCAATCAGGTTTACTTGATCCTTTGCGTCTGTGTGTTTATCTCTAATTACCTTGTTTTTAAAGTTTTCAGATTTTAGTTGCATTTCTTCTGTAGTGTTTTGTAACGGTCTTAGTTTCCCATCCAAATCACGGTACCTGGTACCCAATTGATCAAGAGTCTCTTTATGTAATACACGGTACTGATCGATTTTGTTTGTTAGGTTCTCTATCTGTGAATTGTAATCTTCTTGGTATATCCCCTGCGAAGATATTAACATATCGTATTCACGATGCACTGTATCTATATTTTCAAGCAGGTTCTCACTGGTCACGCTTGTCGATTCATCAACTTTCTCCTTCAGCTCCCTGTTGGTAGCCCGAGCTCTTTCTAATTCCATTTTCAATGAGCCAATAGACTCCTTCACAGTGGCAACTTTCCTCTGCTTACGCTTCAACACGAGCGAGACGTTATCCCGTTCATAGCGCAGAGACGACGCACTCTCCTTCAGTTTAGTTTCCTTCTGCTGTATGTTATCCAGTTTATTCAGTAAGTCCTGCAACTTTGAGGTCAGATCGATGTTTGTGCTGGTCAGCGCATCAACTTGAGCATGCAAAGATTCTATCAGCCTCGTGGAAGAAGCGATACCGCCATTGTCAGTAACGGTAGAGCTTTTAGAGACAATCAGCTGATCTGCCGGCAGTAACAATTGCTCCGATTCCATAATTCTTTTATTTTTTTACTTTCCTTTCCTTATTATATTATTTCTTCCTCACCCAGTGTGCTCCACATTAAGGTCCATTATACAATCCAACGTTTGGAAAAAAACACTCGGCAATGAACTGCTTTCAATGAGGGTTCTTTATAAAACAGCATAACACCAAACTGTTTTATTTATTTATTTAATATAAATTGAATAGAAAGAAATATAAAAAAATATTTTTGAAATGTAACAAAAAACGAATCGAAGCACGTGCAAATATCGTGTAAAATGTGAAAATAACTTGAAATGTAACAAGCCACGAAACCATACATGTGCCATTTCGTTCATCATATGAAAATACGTTTAAAATGATACACATGTGATCAGCCATAGCCGGGTAACAACTTCAGATTTTTTTTTTTTTTCTAAACTATATTTATTTGTGTTCAATAGTGAAAAAATGTGGTTTAATTTTCAGTTTAGTTTTCAATATTTTATTAGTTTTATGAAACAAAGAATTAAAGGAGACGCAAGACTCCCTTTTCCTTTCGAATCTTTCTGCCCTCCCGTTTCTTAAAGTGTCTCTCTCTCATCTCGACGCCTTATTCTCTCTGCGCTGCTTTTGCCTCAAGAAGTTTAGAGAAATACATATTTAAAATGTCTGCCCCTGCGCCATCTATCCGTAGACCAGCGGGAAGGAAAGGTCCTAACCTGAATATAGTTCTGACATGCCCCGAGTGTAAAGTATACCCGCCCAAGATCGTGGAGAGGTTTAGTGAAGGTGATGTTGTGTGCGCTATGTGTGGTCTTGTCTTGAGTGACAAGCTTGTGGATACAAGGTCCGAGTGGCGTACTTTCTCTAACGACGACCAGAATGGTGACGATCCTAGTCGTGTCGGTGAGGCATCTAATCCGCTGCTGGATGGCAATAACCTGTCCACCAAGATCGGGCAGGGCGAGAACACCGATATGAGGTTTACGAAGGAACTTAACAGAGCGCAAGGGAAGAACGTCCTGGATAAGAAAGACAACGAGGTGCAGGCCGCGTTTGCAAAGATCACCATGCTATGCGATGCTGCAGAACTCCCCAAGATCGTTAAGGATTGCGCGAAAGAGGCTTATAAACTATGCCATGATGAAAAGGCTCTCAAGGGTAAATCCTCGGAAAGTATCATGGCGGCTTCGATCCTACTTGGCTGTAGACGTGCCGAGGTCGCCAGAACATTCAAGGAGATCCAATCGATTATCCACGTTAAGACAAAAGAATTCGGTAAAACTCTTGGTATAATGAAAAACATCTTGAGAGAGAAGAGCGCCGATGGTTTCATCAAGATAGACACTGACAACATGAGTGGCGCACAGAACTTGACATACATTCCAAGATTCTGCTCCCATCTGGGTCTGCCTATGCAAGTAACTACCTCTGCAGAGTACACCGCAAAGAAATGTAAAGAAATCGAAGAAATCGCAGGTAAATCTCCTATTACCATTGCAGTTGTCTCCATCTACCTAAATATCCTGCTCTTCAAAATTCCCGTTTCAGCTGCCAGAGTCGGCCAAATCTTACAAGTGACAGAAGGTACTATCAAATCCGGCTACAAGATACTATATGAACATAGAGAAAAAGTCGTAGACCCACAACTTGTTGCAAGCGGAATCGTTTCATTAGAAGACCTTCCAAGAGTTGAGAAAGACCGTATCTCTAAATTCGACAAAAAGAGGGACACGCCAACCCCAACCCCTGCATAATGACACGATCAACAGAATTGATTTTTTTTTTGCAATTCATCAATACTACTTTTATTATTATTATTTTTTTTTTTTCTTAACTAATAATTTCCCTCCGCCGACCTATCTTCTAGCGCTTAATTTAATTTGAACTTCTTTGAGAGTTCCTAGTTATCACGAAGGAATGTCAGCACATTTGTGCAGATGCAGCTTATAGATTCATTCCTCCAGAGATTGAACTCCCTTATAATCATTTTCACCTAAACACATAGTAATTAGATGATTATAATGTAAATAAAAAAAGAAAAAGAGTTTAAAAAGAAGGACAATAGCGCTAGAAATAATCCACTAATAACTTTATCGGCTAACTTTCTATTTGGATATCTAAAAAATTCATGTGGTACTTCATATTTTCCGTAAATTCTCTAGAAATTCATATATTTTACTTATTCTTTAAATAAACGTCTTCATTATGTAAAAAGATGACAGATTGGATTGACAAAGAAATGAAAGGAAAATATATATGCACAATAATACAAGAGATGTTTCTTAAATGGAGTATACTAAAATGAAAAAAAAAAATTGCTCTATGGATATGAAATGATATTTTAGCTCGTAAAAGGATATCGCCGCACCATAATAAACAGAGATAAATCTATTGTGAGAGAGTGATAGAAATAGTCAAAATAATATAATAAATCTCAACCACTTTAAAATTACATTCCAAATTGTCTGGCCATCTCTTGCATTTGTGGATCTTGCATCATCTTCATCATCTCGTTCATATCCGGCATACCACCCATACCACCCATACCACCGAGTCCTCCTGGGCCACCAGCACCACCAAACATGTTCATCATATTTTTCATTAAGCCTGGATTTTGCCTCATTTTCTGCTGCGCCTGTTGCATCAATTGAGGTGTCATCTTTGGCATTCCAGGAATATTCGGCATCCCAGGCATATTTGGCATTCCAGGCATGCCAGCACCACCTTGTTTGGACATTTTTGCACTTTGAGCCATCCTGGCCATCATTTGTTGTTGCATTAGAATCATTTCAACATCAAAGACGGATGTACCAGAGCCCCTTGCTACTCGTACCATTCTGCTTGGCTGTTCAATAAATATTCTCCCATCGGACTCCAGTTCCTCCTTGGTCATTGAATCCAACACATACACCATTTTTTTCATTTTCTGTGATGTCTCTTCTTCACCAACTTGACTCATCATGTTTCCCATACCCGGGATCATTTGTGCAATATTAGAAAGAGGTCCCATCTTCATTATTGTTTGCATCTGCTTCTTGAAATCTAATAAAGTGAATTTACCTTGTTGAATATTTTCCATAGTGGCCTTAGTGTCTTCCTTATTCTGAACTGTTTTCAGTTGTTCAAACAAACCCTCAATATCACCAATCCCCAACAGTTTTGAGATAAAAGACTTAGGCGAGAATTTTTCCAAATCGTGAATGTGTTCACCGGTACCAATGAAAGCTATTGGCGTATTTGTAGCTGCCACCGCAGAGATTGCACCACCACCTTTGGCATGGCCATCCATCTTGGTCAAGATAATGGCACCAAAATCAGATGATTCCTTAAAAGCCTTGGATTGTTGTTCTGCAGCTTGACCAATCGCGGCATCCAAGACCATAATTGTCTGATTTGGTTTGATAACATTAGATATCTGCACCATTTCATGGAACAGCTCAGCTTCTTGATGATGTCTACCTGAAGTGTCGACAATGATGACATCAAACTTTTCTTTCTTGAACTTAGCAATACCTTCGACCGAGACCTTCACGGGATCAGTCTCCGTGTAAGAACCATAGAACGGAATTCTAGCTTTTACCGCGTTCTGTTTCAATTGATCAAATGCACCAGCACGAAATGTGTCCGCACATACCAACCCAACCTTGAACCCACGCTTAGAGTAGTACACTGCCAACTTAGTACACGAAGTGGTCTTACCAGATCCTTGCAGACCGACGAACATAATGATATTCGTCTTTTTCTTGCGGGGCTGGAACACAGGCTGGTCAGAACAGTCTACCAACCTACACAGCTCGTCAAAAACAGTCTTCTGCACAAGTTTCTTGGTCTGCGCATTATTCATTGAACGATTTGCCGCCTTTCCATCACTCAGTAGAGCAGTCTTGATATTATTCCGCACTTTAGAAACCAGCATAATATTGACATCTGCCTCCAACAACGCCGTTGCAATTCCCTTCAACATTGCATCTATACTCGTACTATAGTCGTCCTCATTAGCTGCTAATGCACCGTTAACAGCATTGTTAATACGTTTACCTAAGTCAGCTAAAACCATCTCTTTATATTATTATTATTATTATTATCTCTATTGAGCAATTACGAAAAAAGAAACCTAGAAAAAAATCTCTCTAAGGATACCTTCAATGCAATCAATAGATTTAGTAGTGTTTGCCTTATTATCTTGTTCGGTTTTGAATACTTCAAGAGTGTTAGAGTGTTGAGACCTTTTCGACCAGTTCCTCGTTGAAAAATTTTGTATTATGTCAAAAAAAAAAAAATTAAAAAAAAATTAAAAAATATATCGAGAAGTGCCATTTTACAAAACGTCACAGACTGTTTAGGTTGAAAGGACACTTCGCAACTAGTTGCACGCCAATAGCTGACAGCTACTTAAGGACTGGGAATTGTTTTACATTCAAGCCTCTTTGTTGTATTTCCGAAAAGAACTAGGAAACCCCTAAAAACCACAGTAGACGAAGAGACTAGAGCAAAATAAAGACCCTGATGGATAATATATGGGGCGACGGACCTATTGAGCCATCGGCGGTTGTAAATGATGCTGGGAGCGAGAAACGAAGCTTAGTTATGCGTGCTGTTGATCAGTATCTAGCTACCGGCAAAGAAGGCGATCCTATGTTTGAGCTGATTCAGTTGGTTAGCGATAAGTCTCACGATGAGGAGTTTATGACGTTCAAAACTCTGTTAGCAAATATTCCAAATGTCAACGATAAGGCGTTGCTTGGCGTACCATTGTTGCATTTGACAGTTATCTACGACAGGGCCTCTTATATCGAACTATTGTACCAAGGAGCGCGGTCGCAGTTAGACTTTAACCTATACGACGACATTGTGGGATATACCCCATTAATGTGGAGTTTCCTGTTGGAGAGAACCGATTGCTGCACTGAGTTGTTTACATGGTCTAGTGAGATCGATTTTCAGAAAACCTCTAGGGACGAGCACATGACAGCCTGGGAGATGCTGAATCCTGATTCCTCGTTCTACTCATTTTTGGCACAGAGTAATATGCTACAATACCGAGACGTCCCAAGGTACACAGAGAAATTACTGGGAAATACTACTACTACCAATGGTGAAAAAGGTGCTCTGGATGAACAGGCTATCAGAAATATCGATCTACAAATGGCTGGTATCTCTCTTGCAGGTACACAAGGGGAAAGCCAGGATATTTTTGCATCATCCGGTGGCGATCCCGAACTAAGAAATGATGTGATGTTTGGCACAGAGAAAGAATCTAATGGCCTATATGAGGAATTTGATTTTACAAAATTGCAACCAAACCAATACCTTGAGTTTGAGGAATATGATATAACACAACTACTCGACCTTCTGGAGTCTTTACCTAAGAGGGAACCACATATGACTACATACGCGGCAGCATTCATCTACCAACTAACACGTTATGCAGAACATAAGAAAAAGAACCCACAACTTGTACACACCATTTTGAGTCTCTCAATGACTAGGATATTATCATGTATTACAACGCAAACTGAAATGAGCCGAGAAACTACAGATACGGCGTTTAGTTCAGGTGACATTGTCTTACAATCATATTGGTTCGGTGTGTTGACGTTCTTATATTACTACCTAACTAGAGATGAATCTTTTTTTAAGAAATATCCAGGTGTGTTGCAAGAATTGATTAACACCATTCATTCCGTTATTATTGAGTTGACATTATCTATTCACTCAAGATTAACTTCGCTCATTCAACCAACTTTGTTATCTTATACAACAATCTCGGATGTTAAGCAAACCTTGTACAAACGTGATTGGAACTTCTTTAAAAAGAGAAGACATCAAAAGCTGATGCAGAAACAAAAGTATATGCAGGAGGAACAAGAAAAATTGGATGCGAATCCTGTAAACGTAACCAAAACCGAAGAGCCTCAAGAGGAACCCCTAGAGGACACCTTGGAAGACAAGAAATCAAAAAGGAAAAGTTTTTTTAAAAAGAAAACGAATCCAAAGGAATCCCACAGCTCTAAGAATGATGAAACTAAAGATGAAAGTGCATCAATTAATGATAACCATGATTTTTTTTATGATACAGAAATTATCAAACACCTTTATCCGCCATCTATGGAAGAGCAAATGAAACCTTCTCCCATGAAAGTTATTCAAATATTTGGTGCTCTCATGTATGTGCTGAACTTACATCAAATACACCCAGTTTTCCAACAGCAATGCATGTCTTTGGCTATACAATGGTTCTCAATAAGTCTATTTAACCAAATTCTAAAGGATAAAAAGAAGAAATCTCTATCACGTGCACATGCAATCCAAATTAGACTAAATCTATCGACATTTGAATCTTGGGCTAAGCACAATGATTTACAAGTTCCAAAACCTCAAATGATTGATGATTTTATGTGGGAGAGATTTCCATTTACTTTAGTTGAAGATGTTGCTAACATTGACTTAAGCAGGCCTCCTTTAAGAAATGTTGCTACAGTAAAAATGGTGGGGAGTACAACTTCAGGTGAATTACCCACTATAATTGATACCGACAATTCACTTTTCTTTTACCAATCCTTACACAAGATTGTACAGATACATATGGAACCAGTATTCCAAATACTTCAGTGGTTACAAGTCGCAACAACTTTGGATACAGAAGATGTTCTAAACTCCACAATTGAACTTCTTCAAAGATTGACACCTGCACAATTATTAAAAGTTGTAGATAAGTATAGCTATGAAGTTGATGAATCGAAATTTAATTCGAAGTTAAGAAAAAAACTGTCAACTATGGTCAAAACTGCAAACAACAAAGAGTCAGCATATTTACAAGAACGCGTACTTTCTCTTTTAGTACTTCCTACTATTCCTGAGATGTCTGATATTTTTGCACGTGGTCCAGGACATGAGTTGTACCAACCTCTACTACCACTAACAATACAGGATGACGTATATGAAATTCACTTAGAGAATACCAAACTTCGCCAACAACATATGGCTTATACCCAAATCAATTCTGAGAATGAAGAATTACAAGCTGAAGAGGAAAACAATAATAGTTTACTCGATATGGATATCCGAGATAACGGTAACCATGCAAATAATGATGAACCGGCAGAATTATTAACTTCAAATACTTTACCTACAGCTCCAACATGGTCCGCAGCCGAAACATTTGAAGACAATCCTTGGTAAGCTGTAAGGAATTCCATTCATACAACATTTTATTGCTTCAACATTTAGATAGACAGACATTACATATGATTCTTGTTTGATTAATATTTTCATTTAATATATAAAAACTGAATACATATGGCTAATATACTATGGAAGTTTATTGAGAAAATTCATGCTGTCTCGTTTTTGGAGACGAAACCGAAGAATTACGACCCATGTAGCTTCTATTATTTTCTTGAAACAAAGGACCTGAGAAATCTGTTGAATTTGGCATTTTTATAAAAGCCTGTGGTGTACCCTCAGATACATCACTTACTGGTACGTTTGGGTTTCCTGTTCTATTTAAAATAGGAATTTCAGTGTTTTTTGTATTTGTGAACATAGCCGTTGCATTTATGGTTGGTGACTTTATCGATGAGCTCTCATTGGTAGAAGTCGTCGGTGGGCCAGGTTCTACTGTCGTAAATGGTGGTTCAGGCTTTTTTGGACGTACTCGTCTGTTGCTTATCATTTCAGGCTTATTTTCCGAGTTGACACTTTCGACTGATTCCCTTCTCCCTTGTGGGGTTTCAGATTGATCTTCCTCATATTCATCATTCAAATTTATATTGTCCTTATACCATTTTCCAATCTTTTTAAAGGAATTCTTGAAGTATTTTTTTGGCTTTAAATTTGGTTCTTCTAGTAACTGATCCTCAGTCAGATTTTCTCTATTTGAAATGGGAACATTTCCCTCAGTATACTCGCCGGTAGATTTATTAATTATAGCAGTTTTCAATAGTTCCATTTTGCCTACCAAACCTGATTCTGAATTATGTCTTGAGTCTGATTTCTCAGATGGCTGACTATTGGATTCCTTAGATACTCTATCATTGTCGTCTTCAAATTCTTTAGTTGTATTTGTTTTGCTTTCATCTGTAGATTCATTTTCTTGTTTTTTTAGCATATCTAATAATTCCTGGCTAAATTTAGATCTATCCCATATACCACCCCTAAATACATCATTTTCTGTATTAAAAAACACAATATCGTCCATGAAGGGTACAACTAATGATTCCTTAATAGCTTCTACGAATTTACTCTTAATCATATTTGTAACCATGTTATAAGAAATTTTACTAGAACTAACCATTGGTTCAATTTCCAATTCCATATGGGGTTCTTTCTCAAAGGCGTACCAAATTCTGTTAGATGGTGGAGGTTTTAGCAATATAATAAGTGGACCATTTAATTCTTTCAAAGTGATTGATAACTGAACGGACACCTCCCTTTGTTTGAAATGTGATCCAAGGTTAATCCCAACCTTTGTTTTTATTATGACGGCAATATTGCCAGTATAGATTAAATTAAGAGCAATTTTCATTTGACCATCAGGGGACAACTCACGGAGTTTTGGATTTGTGATCATTGGCGCGCTGTGCCCAACATCAACCTTTTTAACCACTAAGTCGTCAAGGAATCCTGGTTTGTTGATATTCGTTAGTTTTTTATATATTTTTGAATATAAGATCTCGTTCAGTTTATTGGTCTGCTGTAGACCTAGAAATAACCTACCTATCAGGGCATTTAGCCACTTCGTTGTCAATTGGTCTTCTGTAGAATTTAATGATTGAATCAGATACAACATATCCTTGGTATTCAGATGTGCGGCTTTAGCAACAACGTTAGGGTCTAGAGGATTATCATCCTTCTCGCTGCCTTTTACCTTAGATGCGTTAATTAGTTGAAAGTACCAGTCTTCCTTATCGAAGTTGTTATCAAAGTATAAGAAATAGGAATTTGAACTCATATTCTGTGTATTCAAGGATGGTTGTTTCGATTGAACCTCCTTGTTAATGGAGTGCGATGTTACAGATGGACTAAAGATTAATTTGCCATCCTCGTTTATAGACAATAAGCTTTTCTTCAAAAGGCAAATACAAGTCCTTTTGGTGAATAATGAGGCATCTGACATTTCCTGTTCTGTGCTCCTTGGCCATAGAGTCACAAAGCTTTTCTGTAACGATATAGCATGGATAAGATCGCTTCTGGGAGTGTCATCTCTATAGAGGAATAAATTGCCATGTTTGAGAATACCATAGTAGCGGTCCTTTTTACGTAATTGCGATCTTTGGGGAAGCTGATCATCATTCAGATCTTTAGGTGGCGCGTTGTCGCCATCCTGTTTAGCGGTCTCACCTGCAATTGGCGGTGTTTGCAATTCCGTGTGATGGTAATAGTACTCTTTAGTCACGGTAACCCAACCTTTCTTAGAAACATGAACCCCATCAGTCTCCATTATTGCACCAGCTTTCAAATCAGGATCAATACCGCCCCTGACCAAACCATATTTCTCATATTTCCTCTCCTGTGCACTAGCTCGTAGCTTCTCCAATTTCACATGTAGGTATAGCAAGATAACGCATAATAAGGGCAAAAATGTAAGGCCACCAAACAGGTAAACTGCCAGAAATGTTGTCCAATGCATACGTTCTATGACTATTTTGTCTATACTCTACACCGTTGCTATAAATAAAACAATACTTAAGGTTATTCGAATGGCATAGGTCTCTCCCCTTATATTAATCTTATTTGATAATAAGAACAAGAATGGCATTTAAGTCAGGATGAAATCACGTGCTGAAAACAACTGGTAACAAACAAGCCAATTTGTAACTACTGAATTATATATAAATCATTTTTGTTATTACTACAGATTACAGTTAATTCTTCTTTTGTATTTTTAATTAAAAAATCAGAGTCATTAAATCAGTTATTTTTTTTGGTTGTGATCATGAAGTACCTAGTAGTTAAACAAGGAAAGTCACACAGTGTGAATATAAAAAAATCATCACATTATGATTAAAAATGTTAAAAGAAGAATTAAGATACATCCCCATCGCCTGATAGGAATAATGTTTTCAAGATATATGACGTTTCTCTCTCTTCTATGTTCTTTTTTTGGTTTTTTTACGAAATCAGCTATCTTGTGACCAATCATCCATTCTCAGCAAAGTGACAATATTGCCACTACCATCTCCCTCTTAAAAATTTGTACACAAGAAGGAAACTTAAATTGTAACGGCTGCCACTCCACTGATACTTTTTATGTCCGCCCGGTCGACAAAAATAATCATCATATTAGTAGTATATATAGATTTTTTTTTTTATGAGTTGGTTATTTCATTCATTTCTATCCTTTATAATTTTTTTGTAATTTTATCTTTTCTCCTTAGAGTACGTCTCATACAAGGCTGAAACTTAACGAAATAGATATAGTTGTCGACATATAGTATACGCTATTCAGTCGGAACAATTGGTTGGTAAAAAAATCAATAATCATAGACAACTTTTTTTGTAGGAGAAAGTAAAGGATAGAAGTAAAAACGAAATTACCTACTCTATATCCACCGCCTGGTGGCAAAAATATCTTTTACTCCCGCCGCTATCACCTCCTCTTACAGAAACCCAACTTCAAGAATTTAAAACAAATATTACTTTAAAAACAAAAACTGTTAAATGCCAACGATTTATATAATCCGAAAAAAAAATTTTTTTTTCTTGAATTCGTGGAGGATGATATAAATATTAGGTCATCGATGGCCTAACCATATATATATATAATTCATTATTTGGTACGGTCTATCTCTGTGATACAGCGCCGTATTTTTGCCTCTGCCTTGTTGTTGTAGTCTATGTTCTTGTCGTATCTGTAGCCAGAGTTGCGATAGAGTTCGCGAGACACTTGCTTGTTGATTCTGGTGAACTGGTCTCGGTCTATCAATTGGCTGTGGTAGTACCGGTTCAGACACTTGCGGACGTGCGATTGGATCTCTCTTTTACTATTTCTAAGCGTTTCCACGTCGCGGTACATCTGTTCTGTACGCACACTGTTCTTTTCTCGGAGCTGTCCTTCAAATATTGTAGTATTGTCGGCATGGTAAAAAACCCTGCCGTCTTCGTACTTTTGTACTTGGTTATCTCTTATGATAAGTTGCCTGATGCCAGGTACTAACTCCGATTGGCATTCCACGCACAGCCGCCAACTGCCGACATCTCCCACCTCGATGGCAAGCGATCGGAGACATGCGTCATGGTACAGCGTCTGGCAACTACCACAGTGATACTCTAAAGATAAATTCTCATTATCACCACATATACCACATTGCAAAATTACCAGTGTGCCTGCGTCGTTTCCTTCTGGAGCACTCGAAAGTTCGGAGTGTTCATTATTACCACTAGTGTATTCACAACTTGTATCCTCATCCAGAAATCTGGCATGGTTCTCATCTAGATCGAGTACGGTGCTAAATGTCTGAACTAGTTGTTCCACTGAACCAGTTGCTGTTATAGCGTCCTGGTGATTTACTATGTAACTCACCGCAAACCCTGTAGCTAAATCAACACTGCCCTCACTGTTGTTGGCGAACCTAACAACCAGCTGTTCAGACTTGCTTCGACACATGGGGCAGCTTAGGTTGTCAGCAAGGCCGTGCCACCGCCTTATACATTCCGTGTGGAACTCATGATCACAAGGTTTGAGTACTGATGTGCCTTGATGGCCTATCACCTCTTCAAGACAGATAGCACATTCTTTCATTTGGAACCGACCTTGTTTTAAAAGTTGATATATGGCACTGGTGATTTCAACAGTTATTTATTTTTCTATATTTACTGTACTTATCATAAGGAATAAATCAGGAACGAAGTTCTTAAAAGCGAAGCGCTCTCTTAACGACTGACAGAAATCACAACGGTGGCGATCAATAGTAAGCAAAAACGCAAAGGAAGAAGATATCGGAAGTACATACTGATAGGATAAGTATGTCGAGACATCAGAGTGATCTTGTTATGTGCATGAACCCTGTTGGCATCAACCTGGGCCAGCTATGCGACAAATGTGATGGGCGATGCCCTTCATGTGATAGCTACGTAAGACCTAGAAGTAGAGTACGTATATGCGACCAATGCTCTTTTGGTAAACAGAAAACACAGTGTATTGTTTGTGGTGCATCAAATAGTAAAGTACAGGCTTATTACTGTTGGGAGTGCTGTAAATTAGGTAAGGATAGGGTTGGGTGCCCGAGAATCATTAATACTGGGACAAATAAAATAGATAGATATTTTGGAAGCAAGAAGGAGGTAACATGAACACTTATGCAAATAGTATTGTTTTTTTCTCATTAAAGAGAAAAAAAAATAATAATAATATACAAAAACATATGTTTATATAATGTATGCAACGATTCTTTGATATGTAATGTAAGCCTTATATTTCAGTTGTTTTTTTAATTTTCTATCAAAAGAAATTAAAAAGAAACAGCAAAATAATCTGATTGATAAATGACCAGCATTAATCTTTAAATAAGAAACTCCCGCTGATTGAAGGCATCATATTACTTATTGTGTTTTCGTTAATATCGGAAGTTGTGACACCAAATATATTTTCGTAAGTACCATCTACTTCACCAATGATATTGACAAATGTTTGGCTTCTCTTGATTTCAAATAACAACCAATCCATTTTTGTGGCATTTTGTTTCAAATTAGCTATCATGGTGTTACGCGTTTTCAGTGTTATGGGGACCGCCTGCCTGAAGAACATAAGAGACGATTCGAGTTCATGAAGTTTTAGACTCTTTTCCACGTCTAAGTTATGTAATCTAACTAGTCTTTCCTGGACAGAAAATCTCTTTTTACAAATTAATGTATTATCCAATGACTCAGGCTGATAATCACAACCTTCGTAGGCAGAAACCAAATTGATTGCGTCAACCCAATTATCCCTTGCGCCAATGCTCGGGCATTTGAATATTATATTTCTCTTCGCACTATGCAAAAACACCAATGTACCTTCTATTTCCTCCTTAAGTAAATCTGAAAGAGGATCTGTACTTTCGTTCATTTCCTTCTCTGATATAGCAATTGTGTCATTAGTATAAAGAGTAGAATCAAAATAGTCGTGCTGCCCATTACCAGCGTATCTACCACTTGAAGAAGAGCTTTGGTTGAATAGTTTCATAAAATGTGATTTCCCGACAGCATTTTTTTCCTTTACAGCAAACATTCCATGAAAACACTCTACACTACTTGAAACGAAAGAAAACCCAGGTTTAAAATCTATAATATAATTTGTTACTCCTGTAACTGGATCCTTTTCTGCCTGAGGTGTGATCCAATCAGTTTTTTCAAACACAATTAAACCAATATAAGTTAAAATACCGTATTCCTGTTTCCAATTAGAAGTCATACTACCCACAATAGGGATCTTTCTGTTTTGGGAGAATGTTTGGATTTCACCCATCTGTATAATTTTAAGGTAGTAATAATCTCCACTATATTCCTTATTTCCTTTTACAACCTCGTAATTGGGTAAATTAAGTTTTGTTAAAATATTTTTATGTATTTTAACATATCCACCTTTCAATTCCATTAAAATTGAATAAAACCTCTTGTACTTGTTATGGATATCAATATAACTGGAAGAATATGAACTATCAACAGATTGCCAATCTTTTTCAGTAAAGTCCCATATCTTTGAAACATGATATTCCAGTGATACATCTTTCAAGTCATTATTAAATATTTTTTCATAAATATCAATATCCGCAGTTACAGGCATGACAGTCGAACCTGATAAAATTGTTGAGTTCTGTGAATTATGCGAGAAGTAGGAAGAAATTGAACTCGAGGTTGGTCTCGTTGTTAATTGTGGAGGAGTATTAACTGGTTGAAAAGTCATATTATATTCAGCTGCCCTTTCAAGAATTATTTTTACTGGGGAATACGCAATTTCTTGCCTATCACATCCAAATTCAACATACTTATCATCAAATACTTCGACAGGTGGCAGTAAATCAAATATGGGCGATTCTCTCGCAGTGATATTGTCGTAATAGTATGATAGTATTTCAACCGGAACTTTATTCCCGTTAGAATAATTATCTTCATGAACAAGCTTAATGAACTCATTTTTTGTCATTTTGAACTTATTCTTCTGGTTGAAGTGATCAGTATGCAACAACAGAAGGGAATAGAGTAAGAAATATATTTGATTCCCATCTACCCAACCGCACGGATTGTAGTATTCGGATTGAAGATCGTATATGGCATTACCCAACTCTGTTAATAGTCGATCAATTTCTTGAGCCTCCTTGGGTAATTCAAAAAATATCAACAATTTTCTCAGACATACATCCAGTGGGTCATATTTCATATCAAAGTATTGTGAAAATAAGTGATACAAAACCTTTCTTTTAAACTGATCATCTTTGGTAACCAATAAAATACCAAGATATTTACCATAAGGCGAAACTCGAATCAAATAATCTGAATAGGATTCACAACCTTCTGGTTCCGGTGGTTTTGGTAAATCATCCAAAGTAATTGCCGCATGCCTTATCGAAGAACTAAAAGGTACCTGTCTAAACGAGGATATACTGTTAGACTTTAAGTTCACAAAACTGCTTAACGCATTCACAATAGAACTGCTTCTCCGAGAGGAAACTCCGGCACTTCCTGAATTATTCAGCGCATTATTAGAAGATGGGACGGTCAAAGTACCATACGGTGACCTTACTTTCTCTCTTGAGTTTCTCTCTGATGAAATTGTTGTTTGATTGTTAGATGTGCTTCTTGACAAGTTTGTTGGAGATCTTCCTGAAAATGATAAACTGTGCGACCTCGTTTCAATTAGACCATTTGAATTATCTACCGATCTTGGAATGGAAGTTACTTTATTTCTAACATAATCAGATAAATCTACAGTCCGACTTCTCCTCCTATTAACTAGTTTTGATTCCTTGTTCATACTCTGTATAGTTGCAACTTTGTGCAAGTTTTGATCAATAGAATCCAGGAATAGGTCATCGGTAGATACGGTACTGGGAGGATAAGAATGCTTGCTTGATAAAATAAAAGAATTGCTCGCCGTTTTCTTATGCATTTTGGAATTTGTAGATGACGCCGACCTAATTTTTGTAACAGGTTGCATGAGATTCTTAGTTGATGTCTTTGAGGCCGTGGAATCCATACTTTTCTTTGCAGGATTAAAAGAATAAACCTTGGCCTGGTTAGTTGCAATGCTTGATGGTTTGTTTACTTCAGACATTGTCTTTAATTTAAAATCATTGCGGCGTGATGCAACAGGCAACGCATTTTCCGTACTTTCCTGATTCCGGTAATCAGAATTCTTGGAATTGATTTTGAAATTAAGTTCCAACATACTCATTTTGTGCCGTATACGTCTAAATTTACTCTGTGTTTTCTTTCTATCAAGATCGTCAATCTGATCTGAAGTATGTCTCCTATGGAACACATTTTTCGTGTGCTTAGTACCCTCATGACCAGCGCGTTGCTGCAGCTCCAAAGGTTTATGAGGATCTACTGCAGACACCGGACTCTCATTATTAGTGTTGCGCCTACTAAGCTCACGAGATTTGTTATAGGAACCACCGTCAATATTCGATACGTCAAAGTTAAAATGCGGACTCTCAGGTGAATCCAGGTATAGATCATCATTTCCGGTTGTGCGCGCATGTTCCAATGGCCTGCTAGGCTTCCCAAACATACGGTCCTCATCATCTGCGCTTTCTGCTGTGTTGTTGACGGTTAGTTTCGCCAGCTCCTTATCTAACGTCTCCACAACTTTACTTTTCTTCGGAGATTCGTAGAACTCATCTTTCAAATGACTATCACTACTATTCCTAGAGCTGTTCTTTTGAAATAACTTCTGCTTGATAAACGAGAACTGACTCATTTATATTTCTATAAATAATATTTTACCTCCCCTTTTTTTTTATTTAATTTCCTTTGATCCTCCAATATTTTGATTATCAACTCGAACTGTCTTCTCCCTTGCTGTGATCTCTTATTATTTTCAATTATCAGATCCTAACTAATCAATCCTAAACCGTAGGTCTCCCTATTCAAAAACACTTGCTCCCCATGATTGCAAAAAAACACTTGCGAATCAACAGCCACTTTCCCCCAAATGGCTATTTTTAACAATTTTGGCCTTTATCTGAAAAATTTATAATTTATTATTATTAAATGGTACCTGGCACAGAAAAAGGCGCAGTCGAACTTATCTCAACAATACATTTCAGAGTCCAACACGGTTATTTTAACATCATAAGGGATTTATATTAACAGTTTTAATAACACTGAGACTAGGCAAGATGACCTTAGATGCTGTGCAGGAGCATTACTTGAAGCGGGAGCTGCTGAAGTATCAACTAGAGGAGGAGTTTGCATTGCTAAACGATGCGTTTGCGCTACGGGAGTTTGGGTACCCTTTCACAAAGGACGATCCCAAAACCAAAAAGAATGTGGATTCCTATTCCACTGCTATTTCCAATGCGTTGTGGAGTTCCACAACCTATTTCACCTCCTCAGGGAGTGCAGAAGATGACGCTCAAGAAGCAGCTAAAAAAGTTGAGAAATTTATCCCCGATCTGTCAGACACCAAGTTCCCCTTACTGAGCTATCTATTACAGGAATTTATCTTCACGTTCCCCTTGTTATCAAAGAACTTATCGATTGACGAATCATTCTGGCAAAGCAAAGTTCAAGTGTTCTTCGAACACTTCATGACGATGGGGTTTAGCGACAGCTACGACAGAGAAGAGACTACTAGGAGGCGTATCATTGGGTTGAAGATGGAAAAGGTCATATTGCTGTTATTTAACTCCGGTATTAGTGCCAAACAGGAGCGGTCGTATTATGAGCACGACAAATTAACCGCGCAACAGCAGAAGACCCGGAAAAGGTCTAATCTCGAGGAATTTACAATGCCCACAAAGGAAAACTTAAAGTTTTTGGTTACTCATGAACCTGTGTTCTTCAATAACTGGGATGTAGCAATAGTGGCCGTGGTAGACAGCGCTAATCTCTCAGATGTACTAAACAGCTCCCTTGCTAAATCATCCACAGGTAGCTCGTTGTCACTATCTTCTCATCAATCAAACGGATCGTCCTTTTTTCGTGCTAAAGACTTTAAAAAGACCTCGAAGATGTTCAAAAATGCGTTTAATGTTGCAAGCAGTACTACCTCTAGCATGTTCTCTAAATTATCAGGATCCACTGCAGATGCTGCAGTTTCTGAAGGTAATTATGCCACTTTACTGGATCCTTCCTTGAAAACACCGAAGAAACGTAAACACTACTTTATCATAAGAACCAGAAGAACTGAAAACCCAGATATATGCCAATACAATTTCAAATCCTATGACGATTTCAAGAAGTTAGCACATAAGCTGAAAAAGGAATTCCCATCCAAAAAACTACCGCAATTGCCTTCAAAGAAGAATGACAAGAAAGTATTGAGGAATATAAAAAAGGAGAAACTCGAGAATAAAAAAGACCAACCTAATATATCCGGCTTACTACTAGATGAGCAAAATGAAAAACTTAACATAACTGCTGATAGCTCTCAGATTTTGAACGATCAGAGCTCAGGCGCAGACGACAATTCAAAGTACGAATCTGATCATGAAGCCGATGAAGACGCTTTATCTGTTGATTCTACTTCTGAGGAAGCCAAATACTTGCCGTATGAAACGTTACGGTCTATGTTAAGATTATATTTACGGACTCTGGCCAAGGAGAAAGAAGTTATGAAAAACAAAATCTGGAAGGATTTCTTCACCCAGGATATAATTCAAGAAAATGAATTTGATGAGGCCATAACTAATGATATTAAACTAAGAGAAATTAGTGATATACAAAACTTAGTAAATCAAGCATCATTCCAAAGGATGGCATTAGAAAAGACTATAAAATTACAGGCCTCAATGAAAGATTTTAAGACCAATTTATTACAAAATGAAAAATATTTGCTTGATCTCGTTGGTGAGATTAAAACTAAAACACGGATCGAGGACTTATCACAAAGTTTAAGAGAATTCGTAGAATGGTGTAAAATTTATTTGGCATCGATTTTGTATCAAATGTTTTTGGGGAATGACAACAGCTATGGATTTTATACACAAATCAGAAAACTACACAAGTTGTTACCATACACGGTCATGAGTCAAATTATGAGATTTACAAATCCTGTGTCTATCATGAAAGGGATGGTAGATCTATTTATGGCACAACCCTTTGGTGGCCAATCCTTATTACAAATCATGTTTTCAACTATATTAACAGAAGATATTAAGCATCAAAAAGTAGCCGTCAAAGCCCTTGAAACCAAAGTTTTATCTATGCATTCGGAGGCAAAGTTAATACTTACTTTTCTGAAGAATTGTGTTTCCGGCACGGATAAAAGTAAGGCTATAAATATTCATGATATTCAAGGAGAATCTGCTTTACTGAATATGCCTCTTTGTATGCTACTACTTATAAAAGGTTCTGACCAAGGGTTTGTTAAAAAGGAAGCAGTGGCAGAGGTAATTAACTCTTATAGTGTATGGAAAGCTGGTGAGAAATCAGAGGAAGAATCCTCAGAAGAGAAATTATACTCTTATGTACACGAATTATTCCAATTATATATTAAGGAACATGATAAAAGATTAATGAGGCAATTGTGGCAGGACCCTGAATTGCAACAACTTTTAAGAGCCATGGTGACATTAATCTATGAACCGATGGTAAAAATATTTAAGGTTGCTAGGATGGATTTGGCCTTAAAAAATTTCGAAAGATTTATGGATGATTTAATTGCTTTTATGGATGAGGTAACATCGAAGCAGCTACATGTTTCTTCCAAATTTAATATTGTAGACGGTCTTATGAAACTAGTCACCAAGCATCAAAATTCTTTCTTTGAATTTCTTCATGATGTCTACATTAGAGATACTGAGGGTATTTTCGAAGGCTTTATTACGTGGTTTACGAAAATTATTAGGTTTTTACAGAAGAGTAAATTTGGTAGTGACGAAGAGAGATTAGATTTTAATGAACTTATCAAAATGCCGAATGCTGATGTTGATGAAACAATATTAGTACATCAAATCAATGAAGTTTTAACCAAGAAAATGGATGCTAGAAAGTTGTACTGGCAAATATTGGAAGAGAAAATGAATAAAAAAGATAATCAGAAAAAACATATATCTATTGATATCATGAATAACAATTGGAAGAGTATAAACTCTTTGATTATACCATCATCATCAGATAAATTTGGTGTCCAAGACAGTGATATGCTTGACCTAGACCTTGAAATGAATGAGGATCATGTCGCGAAGGAAAATGAAGAAAGTGATCTGGAAAAACAGTATCAAATGGTGCTGGAAAGAACTATTGATGAAACCGAGGTTGAAAAATTATGTAAGAATGTTTTTGATGAGGCATTGAAGCAAAAATTGTCCACTTATAGAATATAGATGAATATATATATATATATATATATAACTTAACTTGGAACGATATGCAATAACTTGAATCAGACACTGTAATAAAACATTAGTGATAGTTTAATTAACTACATACCTTGGTACGAGATTTAGGCTTCTACAAAGAGTTTTAGGTACTTAAGATTCCCAAAGAATAATTAAATGGACTCACTGATGAAGCCTAGCGAATAATAATAACTTTGGTAATAAATAGCAGCTAACATATAAAAATAACGTTATGTCTAAATCTCAATCTGTATCAGCCCAATCAAAATCGTTGAAGATCATTGCAGATGAAATCTGGAAGAATAAGGTGGAAAAAGTGAATAATGAATTATTCAACTTAACATATGGATCCATAGTATCCCAATTATGCATCGACTATAACAGGGATTTTAACAGGGTTAATGATCAACTGTTTTCCATGGGTTACAATATTGGTGTAAGGTTAATTGAAGATTTTTTGGCCAGAACAGCTCTGCCACGTTGTGAAAATATGCTACGGACTAGTGAAGTTGTTTCTAAATGTGCTTTCAAGATATTTCTAAACATCACTCCAAATGTTACCAATTGGTCACAAAATCAAGATGCCTTCTCTTTGATTCTAGATGAAAATCCCTTGAGCGATTTTGTTGAGCTTCCTATGGATGCTATGAAGAAACTATGGTACTCTAATATATTATGCGGTGTTTTGAAGGGTGCATTAGAAATGGTTCAATTAGATTGTGATGTGTGGTTCATATCCGACATTTTAAGGGGAGACGCACAAACGGAATTAAGAATAAAGCTGAACAAAATTCTTAAGGATGAAATACCAATTGGCGAAGATTAATCAAAATAAGGTCATAATTATGAATAAGATAGATTAAAGTATTCTATTTTGAATAAATCATGGGATAAGACAGAAATAGTGAGAAAGTAACTTTAATATTACAAGCGATACTGAGGCAGATACGAGGTGTTAGGCACCTTTTGTATGCCAACTTTAAATCGATAAAATTATTAGTTTATACTGAAAAAATTAAACAAAAATGAGATTAGAGATCATTATATATAAAACAATAGTTGTTGTTTTAGAAAAAACAACAACAACAACGAAGCTACTTCATAATATTAGTAGCGTTTTGAAAACAAAAAGGTATGATGGCAATGATAATCTTTAATTATTCTTCTTTTAGTGCTCTTTTATTTTTCATCAGTGATGTGATCTTTGCCGTTAATTTATTGTTTTTATCATCCGCTTTCTCAATGTCATCGTCATCAGAGGTAACATCTGATAGATTATTTTGCCTTGAATCTGAGAAAATTGGAATATCAGATAAAGACCCTCTAGAATTTACTCTCGATAAGGAATTCGAGACATTGGAGACCATGGAGTAAACTGAGGAAGACCTGCTACGGTTGGATATCTTACCGCTTGGAGATTCAAGGTAGTCTTTTTCAGTCGTATCCTTATCCTTTTTGACCAAATAAGAATGGATAAACTTCTCATAATCGGGAAATACTTGTGGTCCTAGTTCATTACAAAGAGCAGTAATATTATTACTCAAATGTGAACGCCTTTCCTGGAGGTCATGTATGTATTCCTGTGGATATATCAGGGAGACCATCAATGGCCTCAATGACTTAAACAAATCGAATCCAATCTCACCTGTTTTCAAAGACGCATATGAGACAAAAACCAAGATTGCATAGAAAAAAATGAACTGAATAAATTTGTTTTCACATGGTACCGGGATCCAGGATACAATCTTTGACTTTTTTCCGTGAAGGATAATCATGCAAATAGAATAAGTAATATAAAGACTTGGGGCCATTACCAGGGCCACTATTAATTTCCATGTGGCTAATAAATCAATACCTTTAATTTTGACTGATGATTTCTTCAGGCCTTCCCTCTGTTTCTTTTTAGAGTAAAAAGAGGCGCCAACAAAAATTGGCAGAAACAAAATCGACCCTGGTAGAGATAAGAAAAAAAATATTACCACTCTTAAAATTCTTTGGAGCAGCGTAATTGCACAACGGAGAGTTTCCAACGGTTTTGTCTTCAATGTCATAACTTGATGATCCTTGATACCCATTGAGTAGAGTTTTGAGTTATATTCTTGCACTGCTTTTTGCAAATGAATGATTCTTTCATCGTCCTTAAACTTCTTGTAACCCACAAGCAATCGCCTTTGTATTTCCACAACAGCTGGTAAGGGAATTCTACTATTTGATTTCTGGAATAACCTCCTTGCCGCCTGAATAGTCATCAAGGTTTCATAGTCCGGTGCATTTTGAGTCAAAGTAAATAATGCGTCAGATACCTCTTTCAATAGCTTTGAAACTGTCTCACGAGGATTTTCCTTATACTTTTGACCTTGCTCATTGTGCACAAATATTGGTTCACCATACTCGATAACCGCCCTAGACCTGAATTTGTTTCTGTGGAAATAATGCAAACCTACTGGTACCACTGCTACCCTCATATTGGGATCCGCTGCGACGGCACCGAGAGCCATAATGGCTACACCTGCTTTAATCGGTAGTAGTGAGGGTCTATCGTGCGAACCACCCTCGGGGAAGATACCAACACAACCCAATGAGTGCAGATGGTCAAAAACATTCTGGAACGTCTCTGTATTGTCCACTTTCTCGGCATATTTGAAATTTGTCCCGTTAATCATCATGTTCTTGACAATATCATCTTTATCATTCTTGAATGGTGCAGACAATAGTATAGTTGAATCGTCGATAATCTCTGCAATAGTAGCATTACTTAAGTAATTTGGCAGACCAATCAGTGACTTTACAGTAAAACGTTTGGTAAACTCCGGAGACTCTAAGGGCTTCCCGTCACGTACAAACCTACCCTTGATTAATCGTGGATTGCCCTCCCAGTCTGGGGTGAATATCTCGAGCCTGGAGTCTACATCCTTCAAGTTATCCTGCACGCGCGGCACCGGTATGCTCCCCATTGCCCTGGCAAACATGCCAACAAACTTCATCTTAAAACTGGACGCTGCGGTGACAAAGCAAGCTTGCCGGGACCTGTGCTCTCCGTATAGCTGCCTAGTTGCCATCATGACCAGTGTGGGGTCAATAAACTGGTTCGCGTGCGGTGCACACACCAGTATCGTCGGAACACCTCTTGGCGGCACGTTATGCCCACCACGCACCTTGATTTCCCTGAAGAAAATACTCAAAACCACATTGAACAAGAACACAATCAAATCATAAACAAAAGTTCGCACACTGTAGACATACCCGTTGTAATCATTGCGGAATCTGTGCCCAAGGGCAGGAACGTGTGCTGGCATTGGCACTTTTTATTTTTTATCTGTTTTTTTTTTTTAACAATTATCTCAATTCACTTCCACCCAGCCTAGCCTAGCCTAGCCGATCTGTATCTTGTGGATATTTTGATTCCAGGCTCTATTAGATATAAAGCATCGGCGCATTTCATCACCTCTTTGATGTTTCTTTCCCTTCTCCCCGCAGATTCCATAGATACCCTTAAATTTGATTCGCCCGGAATATGTTACCCGGTATCTACAAACGTATACACATTTGTAACACTACTCGTAAGCATAATATTACTAGGCACCCTCAGCGAGCAATATACATATCTTGCGAGTACCCAGACGCCTCTATTGTATTGAAACTATCGTGTACCGCCATCTACTACGTTGCTATTTTGAAGATGAAAAGTTTATCATAGTACAATATCACAATAGATTGAAAATGCTTCAAAACAACAATGAATTGATAAAATTCAATACTATAATACAATACAATACAATACAATAAAACATACAATATACAATATGCAATACTACGATGGATTGACAAAATCGACCAAAACCTGTTGCAAAACCAAGGGGGGCCCCTTGGTTTTGCTAAAACGTGGGTGTTTCCCTGCAGTGTTTTTTAAGTGAAATTCGACTGATTTTTGTTTTTCACTCGATTCTTTCCCAACCTCAAACTGGCTGTGTCGTGGTGTACGATAAACGTTCACTATATGCAACATCAAAATGTGTAGTTTATTGCTTTAACCTGGCAATGATACATTTGCACTTTCTTATATATATGCGATACTTTATCAATTGTCTTTGTCAGGTTTTTCTATGTTTTACAAAAAGACTCTAGTCTGTGCAGAATAAGATGGGAAATAATGTAATGTAGTAGAGTCTAAGACAGTATAGTATAACAGTACAAAACTGTGTTTAAAAAAGAGTTGCATAACTGAGGGATAAAAACCGTGATTCCCTTGATTTCTGGGCGAAAAACTTGGTAGACAGAAGCAGAAAAGATATATACAATCGTGACGTCAGTTTACAGTACTTTAACTGATAACAAGGTAGGATTAGATCAATTTATAACAGTAGAGTTCTTCGAATCAAGACATACAGAACAAAATAGTTGTATATATCTTTGGCATTCTTATATACAATACAATATGATATGGCATTCATTATAATACAAAAAATAACAAAAAAACGATTACAAAACCAAGGGGGCCCCCTTGGTTTGGGTGAAAACGGGGGTGCTTCGCTACGCCATTTTCTGGGGGAAATTACACTGATTTTTGTTTTTGTTGACTCAGTTTGCAGTTCCCAACCGCAAAAAACTAACATGTCGTGATGTACGAAGACATTATTCTAATAGTATGGTAATCATTGCTTACAGTAATTGTACATTGGTAATCACCCGATCCGGACTACTGGTATCTACAAGTAACGTACACTCTTTACATAATACTACAATACTGTAATGCAAACTGTTGGTTTCTTCGAGAAATTGCAGGGCTGAAACAAAATCACGTGCACTTTCTAGATTAACTGGCGGCACACTATTTTAGCAGACAAAACAAAAATTAGTATTATACAACACATATGGCAGGTGTCGTGTAGGACACTACCGGCTCAGCAATTCTATTTTACAGAGGCAAGATCATATAAAAATAAACTATTAGGATAGATCATTATGTAATGATGTGTGATCTTAGTATAGTACGATGTGTCTGGGTAGTGCCGGGGGGGTGTCTCGGGGATATCGCCTCGAGGCTTTCCATCTACACTGGCCACAGGTCGCTGGGGGAGAGAAGAGCGTACGGGCCTGGAACCGTGGGAGTTTCTTTAATAAGGACCCTTTTTCTGTATGAGTAAGCAAGATATACGAGTTTTTTTAACCTACTGTTATAAAAGGGGGAAGAGAAGAGAAAGTTGTGTTCGATGTGGGGCCGGAGACTGATTTTCTTTTGTAAGATATAAGCAAATCGATACAAAGAAATAAAAACAAGAGATAGAAAAACAATGGCTAGCATTGCTGTGTCTAGGGGTTTTAGCAGGAGGGCTGGGTACTTGTTTGCCACAGTGGCAGCAACGGCAGCCACTGTGTCTTACGCCCAGTACCGTTCCGAGTTTCGTCAGAACTTCAACAACAACTGGAACTGGAAGAATTACGGTAAGCTGATGGGTGCCGCCGGTGTCGTGCATCTAGCGAAGGAAGAGAAGGAGAAAACCGAGGCTGATTACCAGAAGGTATACAACGAGATTGCCGAGAGGGTTAGAGATCAAGATGACTATGACAACTACATCGGGTATGCGCCTGTTCTTGTGAGATTGGCATGGCACTGTTCTGGTACCTGGGACAAGAAGGACAACACTGGTGGCTCGTTCGGTGGTACATACAGGTTCAGGAAGGAGACCGGTGATCCATCCAATGCTGGCCTGCAGAACGCCGCTAAGTTCTTGGACCCTGTCAAGGAAAAGTTCCCCTGGGTCTCGTATGGTGACCTTTACACACTGGGTGGTGTTGTTGGTGTCCAGGAGGCGCAAGGCCCAAAGATCCCTTGGAGATCAGGAAGAGTCGATCAACCGGAAGACACCACCCCGGATAATGGTAGACTACCGGACGGTTCTAAAGACGCCGACTACGTAAGGAACTTCTATAAGAGAATGAACTTCAACGACAGAGAGGTCGTCGCCTTGTTGGGAGCTCACTGCCTGGGTAAGACCCACTTGAAGAACTCCGGTTTTGAGGGTCCATGGGGTGCAGCAAACAACATCTTCACCAATGAATTCTTCTTGAACTTGCTGAACGAAGATTGGAAGCTGGAAAAGAACGAAGCCGGTAACAAACAGTACAACTCGCCAAAGGGATACATGATGTTGCCAACGGACTACGCTTTGATCCAAGACTCCAACTTCCACAAAATTGTCAAAGAGTACGCAGCTGACCAGGATGCCTTCTTCAGAGACTTTGCTCCAGCCTTTGCAGCATTGTTAGAGAGAGGTATCGATTTTCCTAAGAACCAACCAGTCCATTTATTCAAGACCCTAGACGAACAAGACCTGTAATAACTTTTTATTCAGGATCATTGTATATTTATTTCAGAGACAATCTTCTCCCAGAGACGCTCTGGCGTCTCCTTTTATTTATTTTTTTTGTTTTTCTATCATATTAATTTATTATGTGCTTAAGTATTATAATAAAAACTACCTTATTTATTCTTTAAACTCTCGATTCATTAGTCATCCGATACATGATAACTTAAGGATATGATATCCCCCATTGTTCTAAAATAGGGCATTTATAAAAACATGCACAGAAGATCCCGCACAATTCCTAATTGCTTGCTTGAAAAACCTTTATTTTCTCGATGAAAATAATATTCTTCACCTAATTTCAAGATTTAAGATGGCTCTCATGATAACTATTTCATTTCATATTTCGTTTAAGAAAGACAACAAAGATCACTCTATTAGACAGCATTTACTTTATTTTGGAATTATAATGTTATGACACTGAAACGCAGAGCTATCCGAGCGTACAACTTGTACCAGCACTATTTCCCTACAGACCGTATCCTTGCACAAAGAATATTCAAGGCCACCGTGAATACCACGGTGGCTTTTATATTCACTCTTATTCCAAAAGTAAGGGACCATTTGGGAGCAGAGCCTGCGATGTTACCGCTGATATCTGTGATTGTGCATCCTGGGAGAAGAGTGGGTGGTACGATTAAAGGTGCCATTTATTGTACTACAGGGTTGTTATTTGGGTTGGCGTACTCGCTACTGGCACGGTTTTTGGCCAGGAAATGTCTTGGCGATGGATGGGATGTGTTAACGGAGTCTGAACAAAAAGAGATGCATTTTGTCAGGTATAGGGCTGCGCTGGCAATCCTGGCTATGTTTGAGACAATCATGTTGTTTGTGCACGGCTGGATGAGATCAGTGAACCATTTATATTTTGGTATCGTGTTCCCTGTGTTTTTAGTGGTACATTTCACATTTATGGCTTCACTAAAGACAAGTCCAGGGGACATCGCGAACAACTTCAGCACGCCATTTTATCTGGGCATAGCTATGTCCATTTTTTTCAATCTTACATTGTTTCCTGAGTTTGGTAGTACGTATTTGGGAAATGCAGTTGTCGACAGCATCAAAGAAATGCACAAGTCTTTAACGGATTCTATGCATTTTTTTATAAACTCGCCTATACCGAGCGATAATACAAACGAAACAGTGTCGTTAACTAAATTATTGAAAGGTAAAACATCTGTTAGAACCAAGATTAGCAATTGTGAGACAGTTCTCGAAGAATGCCTATATGAAATATCCTACTCATTTTTATCTCCGGTGAAATTAAATCCTCTACTGCCCACAATGGAAGAGACCTCGGTCTACATAACAGGACTTGTCAATGCCTGTCAATTAGAGTTTATGCTATTGAAAGAATTGCATCTAGAAAATATAGAAAAACTTAGAGGGTTGGTTGAAAATATTGGGGCCGATATCGATAATACACTAAAGGCAAATATGTTACTCTTAGCATATTCCTTCGATGTGAATGTCAATAGAATTGGTGAACCATCTTTTAGAAACAAAGACAAGAAGGAGCTACTGAAAGATGTGAATCCCTTGGACAATATTCAGCGATTAAGGCAGTCCTTAAATGCATTCAAAACAATAGTACAAGAAGATATTTTGGATGTTGATATTGACCTATTGAAACCTGATGAGGAAATATTTTTATTTTCAAATTTCCTAATTAACCTGAAACAAACGGTTGAAATGATTATTAATCTTACTCTTCAGGTAAATTCGGTTTATGATTCAAGAAAGAGAAGGGAACAGAAAAAATGGTTTTTGGGTAGGTCTTTCTGGATTCCTTTTTTCCAAAATTATGAAAACACTCCAGTATTTGGCTCTGGGAAAGTCACTGAAAGTGATGGCTTAAGAGGTACGCTATATAGTGCTGGAGGAAGATCTGAATTTGTTAAAAGACGTCCGTCATATGAAGAAGAAGAATTACTTAATCAGCAAGCAGAAATAAATAAACATACTGATTCTGACTTAGTTCTACCAATTACCGGAATTCCGAAATTTAATAAAACTAAACATTTCTTTGAAAAATTACCCATCAAACTACACAAATTCATGACCAGATCAAGAGAACATTTTCGCTTTGGTTTTCAGGTTGTTGTAGCGTTAATGCTAGCATCCTTTCCGATGTTTATTCCAGAGACCAGGGCTTGGTATATTAGCTATAGAGGGACATGGATTGGTTTCGTCTGCATTTTGTGTCTAGAGCCATCTGTTGGAGGTACATTTTGGGTCTTCTTTTTAAGAGGTGTTGGTGTTATTGCAGGTGCGGCATGGGGTTATTTATCATATGCAGCAGGTATCCATAATACCAATCCATACCTTGAAACTGTGATAACAGTTTTTGGTGCTGTGCCTGGCTTCTATTTTTTATTAGGTTCACCATATGTCAAAGCTGCTATTATTCAGATTATTAGTATATATGTGGTTATATTGGCAGCTATGCTTCCCAGAAATAATCCTTCCGGAATATTATTAAGCTTTGCCAAGAGGTGTTTAGCTGTTGGCTATGGTGGAGGCGTGGCATTAATTGTACAACTCTTTTTCTTTCCAGTGAAAGCCCGTGATCAACTGAACGAAGAAATTTCGTTTGTTTGTGGATGTATCAGTGAAATGGAATTATTATATGCTGTAGGACTGGATGGAGAAGAACATGAAACTGCTCTCGATGAAATACGTTTCAACAAAATAATAAAACTTTCTTCAATTGCCAAATCTGCGTTGAGTAGGGCGACTGCCTATAAAGGTTTGACGCGACAAGAGCCTCGATTAAAAGGTGAATATACCGGTTTAGAAAACATATTCACAGAGGTCATATTTGTACTTCAACAAATTGTGGAACGTATGGATAATCAGGCGATTTTAAGAAGACATTATGGTAGCAGTATTGCTAAAGGAATAAACCCGTTAGTGTACCCATACAGACGACAACTAGTTGGTTCAAGTATAGCCCTTTTTCGTGCAGTTCAAGAGGCATTTATAAACAAGACTCCACTACCACAGTTTCTACCCAGTGCTCGCTTAGCACATAGAAGGTTATTAGTTAAAATTTCTCGAATCTTACCACGATTTACGGGTATAACAATCCCAAAAGTGGAAGTCCAAAGAGCAGAAACTGGTGATTCGATTAGTACTTCATCGGATAGTGAGGGCGAAATTACTTTCACTCCCAAAAAAATTAACCAAACCAAAAACAAGCTGTTGGACAGGGAATCCTTTTTAACATGGAACGCTACAAGTGCTGCAACTGAAGAAGTGATTGACTATATTGAAGAACTTGTAGAACTTACAAAACTTTTAGTTGGTGTCAATGAATTTAAATATGGTTTCCTATCTAGACCAATTTACGAAGACTGGGCAGCTGAAGCAGCTGTAGGTTTTGATGACTTTTTAAATGGCGAGAAAGAAAATGACTTGAAACAGGTGACCACTTTCAATGAACAGGATGAATATGACAATGTAGTAGATGAAGGAAACACTAGATTAAGTTCTATTAAAAATAGTGCAGCAAACGAATCTGGTATAGGTCCAGATGAAATGCCCAACTTTGATCTCTACGCCATGGATTCAGTTTCATCAAACGCGACCTCTAATATAACTACAGATCTTGATTCAGATATTTCTGCAGCGCAACTTGAACCAGTTGCACTACACAATGACGACAAGAAACCCAAAAAAAAAGTTATGAACTACACATCAGTGAATTTGGCAAGAATTGCCTCGCATAAAGCGGGCAGTAAGATGGACCAATTACCTAAAAACCTCAGAGACAGAAGTTTCTCCATTGGTACAATTTCTGATCAATTACCTGGTTTATCTAAGAAAAAAACGTTAGGAGAAGCTAACGCGGAATATAACAACGGTTCTGATGGTACTTCTGATGAAGATCTGCCTTTAGCCTTAAAAAGGATTGTCAGCAGAAGCAAAAAGAAAGGCAAATAAGGAACAAAAATTCAAGCTAACCTCAACATTCCATCTTCCTAGCACATCTGGTATCGCATTCTTAAGTGGAACCTTATGTTTTTCACGACTTGACCCATTATATATGACGCCAGCACTAACGAATACAATATTTATGATTAACCTTTAAAAATAGATTATTTAGTATGATATAAAAGCAATAAGTTATAAGCATTAGTAGTGTAAAGTTTACACTACATCTATCACATTTGTAATTTTTTGTATTTGAAGAAAAATTCATTTTTAGAATTTAGATTTTAAGGGAAATTTGATGGGCATCAAAAGTATGAGAAAATATGATAAGTGCATAAGATATATTGATTAGTAGAGACCAAGTCAAGATTAGACTGCTTGGCCAAGAAAAAATTCATACAGAGTCGTATTATTTTGGAGTCGCACTATAGTGGTAAAAGTTAGAGGGATTGAATTTCATAACTGTAAAATAAAGACCTGTGATAATGGCATTTGATGTACTGAAACACTGGACTTTAGGTCAGTACTGTGCTGTATCTTCACTTATTGCTATTATTATGGCTCTTTATACTATATTGAAGCATCTTTTCAACTATAGAAAGCCACTGGAGCAAAGACTCTTTGTTAGAATACTGGTTATTGTTCCTATATTTTGCATCACTTGCATGATATCAGTGACGAATCCCTCATTTGCTCGTCATTTTATAGATCCCGCCAGAGAGGTATATGAGGCGTTCGTTATCTATACTTTCTTTACATTGCTTATAACATATCTTGGCGGTGAACATGAGATTATATCAACAAAAGCGCTTAAACATGAACCGGTTACTCAACTTATTCCTTTAATAGGTTCTTACCTACAAAAAATTGATATTTCGAATCCTACAGACTTCTTGTGGATTAAAAGAGGTATTTTACAATACGTCTGGTTTAAACCAATTTACTGCGTATTAATGATATGCATCGAAGTATGGGATCTTCAATACACATATATGATACTTATAATACTATTCAATATATCCGTGTCTTTATCCCTTTATGAGCTTGCAGTATTTTGGAGGTGTTTGTATGACGATCTGTTGCCTTTCCGTCCTTGGGCCAAGTTCCTGTGCGTTAAAATGATAATTTTTGTTTCCTATTGGCAAGGGCTTATCATTCAATTGTTAGGTCATTATGAACTATTGGGTCGATCAGTTACTTATAAACAAAAGGAAATAGGGTATATTTATAGAAATGCTTTACTTTGTTTTGAGATGATAGGGTTTGCATATTTTCATCAATGTGCCTTTCCATGGGACCCCTATACGATTAAAAGAATTCCTTTAGGCGGTAGAATGAAGACATGGTATGCAGTTAAAGATTGTTTCGGTATAGGCGATTTGAAATGGGATACAATGCAGGCGTTGTATGGTGGCACTTACTATAATTATAGAAACTTTGATTCATCTGTGGAAAGCAGCCTTTTAGCTCAAACGAATAGAGATTCCAGAATACGGAGAATAAATGAGGGACTCAGGTTTACGAATAATGGAGAGTCTAGGTATTGGATAGATTATGGGACCATATCTAATTCTTCAGGGGTGAGCGAATCGCTAAGGAAAACGGATACGAAGAGCAAAATATCGGATGGCTGGGATGATAGTATTGCTAGTATAAGATACATCCCCACAGATTCAAATTACCCAGTAGTATGGAACATTGAAGGAGCTCGGTATAGCAATCCAGTGAATAGGCTTCGAAACGAAATAATGAATAGATCCGTAGGGTGAATATCGCTGCTGAGATATATTATCGAAGGTACTTCGCTATATTCCAGAACCTGTAAAATATTAATATATGTGAAAGGTTATACGTAGACTCAGGATAGAACCTACCTCAGTTTAGGTTGTAATATTGCATATATAACTAAATGGATATTCAGTATGTCTTTCATGTACTAAAAGTTTTTACATCAACAAAAATAATAAATACACAATATTATCAAACTATGTAGTTGTCATGCAAGAGAACATATAAAAATATATATATACGAAAAGTCTCTAATGCAGTTAATAAAAAAAAAAAGGATAAAGAGATGAAGAGTACTGTGTTTATAATGTTATATCAAATGAATCATAATTAGAAAGGATTTCATCTCATGCTTTGTTTTTATTATTATTATCATGAATCGTGCCGCAGACCTAGTACCAAAAAAAAAGATTAAAAAAAAAATAGCGAAACCGTATTACAATTTCTTAACAACGTCTGTTCTGGATGCTTTATGGATCCTCTGAAGATCTGTGAAGCAATAAAAGTTTTTGTTATGAGATCAGTACAGACCAGTTTCTATCTTATCAATTCGTAAAATTCATGGCTGTATATAAAAAAATAAGGCGGGATAAAGAAAAAAAAGATCAAAAGTCTATTATGTTGCATTTATCAGAAAGTGTTTTGCACATTCATAGGCTGTCCATGAGATAGCAGTTGCTGGCATATTGGCAATTACTCTTGGTTTCAAACCTCTAGCAAAACCTTTCCAGCCATGTATTTGATAAATAGCCTCAGCTGCTCTCTTGAATGTATTTGCCTGTTTCAATATCTCGTTTGACACTGTCTCACTACCACGTACTTGCAGGACAGTTTTGATACAATCAAGTGGAGTTGTGATTGCAGCACAGGTTGCACCGCTGAGACCACCACTAATGCAATGTATAAATGGGTTATATTCGTTGGTTGGATTCAAAAACTTCGTTGCAGATTCATATATCGCGAAGTTGAAAGCTGCAAACGGGATACTCATTACCAAAGTTGTAGGATAAGAGTAGTAAAACGCTGCAAACCCTTCATTGTTGTAAATGTTCTTTGTAACATGCCATACCGACTCTCGTGTGTTTAACTGCATTCTTTGTTTGATTACATCAAATGGGTTCATCAACGCATCTGCTACAGTGGTAGCAGCCATACCACTGATTGCAGTCTTTAATGGCTGATGTGTATTTATGTCCTCTCTATCGATCAATTTGGCCTTCGAGAACTCGTATGTCGCAAAGTATACCGCATGTGCAGGACCGGCTCCCAATATCACTGATTGAACACCTTTCCACAATGCCAGCGACCCTTCTGCAGTTGTAATTTTTGAGATTTGTTTGATTAAACCTAGAGATGAGGAACTACTAGTGGCAGACTGTATTCGAGTCTTTAGCGCATCAATTGGAAACAGAACGCAGTGCTCCATTATTCCTGCAAAAGCACCAGCCAGCAGTTGATGATGCAGTGGGGCACAGGATGGTAATGCCTCATAATCAATTTCTTCTTCCATGATGATGTTCCCAGTTATTTTCTTCTGTATCTTTTTTGTTTGTATGTTTTCTTCGTTTGGTATCCTCTCCTAATATAAACAGCTGTTGTGTTTTACCAAACAACAATAATTCTTTGTCTTTATATTGCCCCTGGTGCACTTTTCTTTACAATACCTCTTTCCAATATATCGAAGCTTGATATAATTCCTTTGAGAGCGGTTTCCTTTTAGGAACTCTGGACCCGGAGCAATATTCTTCTGTGTGACCTTACGAACTGGCTATCTGGAATGATACGCAAATCGATATCAATGCATGTGTGCTTTGCAAATTAGTAATCGTTTATATATATTCTTAGCTCAAAAATTAAAAAAAAAAATTAAAAACTAAAAAATTTTGGCAAAAAGGACAATTGAGTGAAAACAAGAAATTTGTGCGTGCGTTTCTGTGTAAAAACACATATTTGATGAAAGGAAAGAAGAGGGTACACTTGTGAAGGTACAATTCAATAGTATATTGACTACTAACATTAGGGTCGTTATATATCATATTTCATTGGGAAACGCGAGTTCTTTAAGGAGAATATATGTAGTTTATTCAGCACATTTGTATGTTTGTTTTTAAAATTATGCAATGTTCATTTGCTGAAAGACGAGCGGACAGATTAGACTGACAGTCGATGGGATGCCTGCGTAGATGAGGAATCTGCCGATGATTTCGATGCCTGGGACACCGATGTGTAGGGAGGGTTCATCTGTGAGTTTAACCTTTTCATGAAGGGCGTGAATATCTTTCCTGTCGTCTTTCAACATCAACAGATGAACAAGTGAGAAGTACACCACAGGTTTACTGAGTAGGTATTTCCACAACACCACGCACAAAACGCCGAAAAATACTCTTCCTATTATGGTACCAATGTGGCCTGTATTGAAAGGGACGAGTGTACACGTCAGTGCCAAATTGTACCTGGCAATGAGCCAATTAGAGATATCGAGACCGGACACAACTCCGACAAAGGCCACACTGTCTTCGAAGCACGGGCACTCGTCCACAGGTTTGATATGCTTGTACAAAATTAGTAAGTTCAGGGCGATACTGGCAGCTGGGAACCAAGCGTAATTATCGGAGTGGAAATTTGGGAATCCGTAATCTATCACCAATTTGATTGCGAAACACACAATACCTACAGCTGTACCGCTGACTAAGTCTAGCATTCCGTGCATACCACAATATACCCTTCCGAGGACTAAAGTGAGATAGTAAAACAGCACTCCCATCGTTAAGAGAGCCTTCGTTTGGTAAGAAAGGCCAGACTCAACCCAGATATGCCAGATGAAATATATACTCACACCTGTTGCGTTCGCCGTGTGTGACGAAGGAGCACCGTACTCCTTCGTGGTGTATTTACTCAGTGTAATCCTTTTCACTGGAGGTGATCTGGGCCTGGGTAGACACCAATAGTCCTTCAAGTATCCGCTTAAGTATATTGAGTATCCAAATATATATACCAGATCTCTAGTCAGTTCCCAGTGGCCAAACCAGATAGGAATAGGCAGCGCGAGAATGTAGAAGGTGTGTGCACCCATGAACGCGGAATACTTGAAATACGCGTCCAAGAAAGGGTGACTAACCTTAGATTGAATACTTGAAAGAAATTCAGATTGGTGGTCAGTGTATCTTGTGAGTTTCTGTCTTGTCCAAAATCTCACTGCTGACATCCTCTTCTGGAAATGTTCCGCAGGATGATTACCTGGATCGCAATATTGGTGTTTATCCACTTGCTTTTCCAGCTTTGACTTTTCAGATTTCGTTATATCTCCAGCGGGTTTCATTTCAGTTACATTTGCAGCAGTTGCAATTTCGATAGCGGACATTGCTGTAGCGTCGACGGTTGTTATTATTTCGTTGGTTTTTTTAATAAAAAAAAAGACGTTATTGTTATTTTTTATGGTTTCTAATAGTACAAAAACAATATTTGATTAAACTGGGGGGATTGGGCGACTGGGTTCTTCAGTTAACTTGTATGCTTTTGAAGAAATCTTGTAAACAAAACGATAGAAAGAAATAAAAAAATGATCCACCAACTTCAAATTAAAAAAAAATTTAAAGTAAAAAAGAAAAAACAATCTAAAATATCAAAATGAAAACAATAAACAAAGACCAATATTAACCAGGTAAATATGTTTATTTAATGATATCAAATAATTTAATTTATGCAAGTAGAATAAGCTGAAATTTCTGAGTCCGAAGATGTATTTTGCGTTGTTGTCTTTTTTATAACAAATGAACAAAGAAGCTGTCAATATTGTTACCACATTTACTGCAATAGCTAATATAGAGATGTTTCCTACATTGAGGAAGGAGGGAGAGAGAAGAGAATTTCTGATATTTCGTTAGATGAGAATGAACAAAAATACGAAAAATTGTTTTTATTTTCTCTATTTATGAAGAAAAGAAGAACAAGAGATAACTAAACGGAGGAAATCAAGGATACAAACACTAAAATTTACAACGGTTACTACCTGCACTTGTGGAAAAGACTATTGTCACACTCCGCTGTGCCTGAAAGCTGAACTCACTCTGTTGTCAGAGCAAGAATATAAAATTTTCGATTTTAAACGAGTTCTTCAGACGAGGAGAATCAAAAAAATAAACAAAAACTGCAGATTATGATAAAGCAAAAGTATGATGCGAAATGGAATATCAAATCGAGACCGCAGGCATTCGGAACACTGAAGATTGTGCTCCAGGAATGTAATCTCGATTTCGTTTTAGCACATTTCACTAACGGAGAAAGCACAGTACCGTTGGTGAAATGTGAAAGGACATGTAGGTTCCAGCAACAACGAATCTATCATATGACTAACATCGTAACTAATAATGTGGCTTATGCAGATTTGCCAAATTGGAGAATGACAATAATGCGCTACTGTTGATCAAGTCTCCTTTGAAAAGGGTGTTATATCTACTGCAATGCCCATTGGAGATACTCTTTTAATTTCATCTTGAAACAATATACAATATCACATTGTGCAGTTATCTTGTAATGGTTTAGTTTGTACTAATCAGTGTAGCCTGAAAAATATCAGCATTCTTCTTCAAGTGCCTGATCTCGATTTTTATGCCATTGAAATAATTATCAATGAGCATTTGTCAATGTAATTCTTGTTGATATATTCGCATTCTTAACTCTTATTCCTAATGCCGATAAACATAAAACAGTACTACTACTATAAAAACCAGTTGATAGAGATCTTCATAAATTTTTGATTGATTCTTTTTTGTTGTTGTTTTTTTTTGCTAAATATTATATACAGTATTGAATTCCCTTTTATCCTTTTTGTTGTTTCTATTTTTCTTCCTTTGTTTGTTTCTGATCTTTTTCTGGAACAGATTCATCGTTCTTGTGATGATCGTCTAGTTCATCAAGAGATAATTTATCCTGAACATGTACCAATTCGTTCTTCTCTTGTTGTTCTTCCTCCTTCATAATTTCCATTTGCTCTTTCAATTGGTGCAATTTTTGTGCTGGAGCATCCTGGCGAACAACGTTGACTTTGACTTCGTGATATAGTTCGTCAGGTAACCCACTCAAAACATCACACAGAGCATCGTATAGAGACTTGGTCTTGGTAGTTTCTGTATCATTATTTTCCTTTGAATTGTTCTGCTGGGATGCTAGGACATCGCCATAGTTGTACGCTGTAGCCATTACTAATAGTGTAGAAGGAATCTTGTCACGTAATCTCATGATTAACCAAACACGTAAACTGTCTCTTAATTTGCTTTCATCTTCGATCTGCGCGCTTCTGATACCGCGAGATGCACAGGCCATCTTTAATTCGGATTTATTAAGTTGTTCCAGGTCTTCGTAGAACAAAGTGAAGTCATCCTTTTTCAGTTGCAGCATCTTGTATCTAATACGGTATCTTAGCATAACATCGGTACCAAATGGTTGTAAGTTCATGTACTTAGCCATGGCAACCAAATGCGGTCTTGTCAAGTTATCCAAGACTGTGTCGTCGGTATACAGCCTAGCTACCTTGATGAGTTGTTCGCGTGATTCCGGTTCGCCAGTAGCCCTAACATGCTCATAGAAATTGTTGAAGATAACTTTCTGTTCCTCGTTGATATGTTGCGGTCTAAAAGGTTTTTTTTCTTCTCTAATGATATCTGAGACTAGTTCTCTAGTTTTTCTCAAGTTATCTAGTTTCTTCTGTTTGGAACTACGAGATTCATACGTGGATGGCAGCATATTTGGGAACATTTTTAACGCTACGGGTAATAGCAGTTCTGCAAACGGGATCAATACAAATGCTGCAAACGGTACTAATCTTACAATATCACTCATGGTACGTTTAAGTTGCAACATTTCTCTCCTAGTCAGCGCGTACCCGGTCATTGATTTCATCAACAGCCTTGAAGAGACCTTAATTTCAAATCCCAATAGCTTGGTACCGTCCCAATAATGGCGGGCCTCCTTCTTGACCTTATCCCAGACCGTAAGCTTCTTTGCATCCTTCCCATTTTTCTCCGTGATATCACCGATCTTCTTCTGGAGTTTAAAAGAACTTGTTGAAAACGGTTGTAGATACACCGCATTCAAGCCAGCTCGTCTTATTATTTGAGTTCTAGTGGCAGACCTCTGAACTAATCTTCCCAGCATCTGTAGAAATTATTTTTGTTTTTAAAGAATTTCTCAACAATATTTCTATAAATCTCTTTTTTTTTTTTTTGATTGCAAATGTGGCACAAGTCGTCTTTCCACCCAAACCAATTTCTCTTATAGTGTGTTAATAATCCTTCGTCTACTTTATTCAATTAGAATAGCTGAAGACAGTAGTTTGCAATGAAATAGCCCTCGTTGCCATGATTCTTAATTTGCAGAAACGTTTCGCCATCGCAAAGCTGAAATTTCGGAAATTGAAAAAAAAATGAAAAATAAAAAATAAAATCGAAATTCTCGAAGAAAATGACGCAGAAAAATATAAAAAAATCCGGGACTACTGTAGATCAAATAATATAATATAATGAAATATAATATAATATAATGAAATATAGTATCATATAATAATAAAATCATAGATTAAGAAGTCATTTACAAATTATGATATTATGATTTAGGTTAATTAATATTATTAGGAGTATTTAAGTATTATGAACAAGGGTAAATAGACACACACGCAAAAAAAAACTAAGTTTTAATCCAATTCACAAAGAATCCTTGTTGAAAAGGAGATTTGTTTTTGTTGTGGTAGCATGGAGATTATTAGGTTAGCAATTTGTTAAGAATTTCTTTCGTAGAAGGGAGAAGAAGCTAGAATATTGGCTCAAAAAAAGGGCTAAAATATGATATCAAGTTTTTTTCTTTAATTTCCATTCTATCTAGGAGTGCAGACCGTCAGCAGGAGTCAAGTCAGGAGCCATAGTTCCGGCCTGTTCTTGCAATCTGTTGTTTTCTAGAGCGCCTCTCTCGATGTTCTTGTCGTTTCTTGCGCGCTCCTTGGCGTTGTCAACGCATCCGCAGTTGTCGCCATGTTCTGTGTGAGAGGCCGTGTGACCGGGTGTTTTCTCGTTGAAGTCGTCTTCGGAGGATGTTGAAGATGCGTAGCCCTTGTGGTGGCCGCAGTTGCAACGGCCTTGGCCTGGACAAGCGTTCATCATAGCGATTTCTCTTTGGACATCCCATCTTTTCATCAAGATGATCTTGATTCTGTTAAAGAAAGCCTCGGCAAGAGCAAGACCGGTGACGACGGCGAACACGTAGGTCAACACGTAGGTCATGGCAACCAACATCAGCATGTAGATAATCATTGTGGAGATGAAAGCCAGCATGGCTCTCACGAAGTCATGCAACAGGTCGGTGAAAGATGGGGTTAGGAAAGTGAGCAGCACGTTAGGAACAGATGGAGACGCGAAACCGCCGGAGTTCACAACCTCCTCATCACTGTTCTTACGCTTGAAAAGACCAGACCCAGACCCAGACTTACTAGTCCATTTCTTAAACCAATGGACCTCGAGACACCAACTGGTGAACGTGACACCTTTGTAGAAAAAGGCGGCAACCACAATCAGCAGAAAGATACCAAAGGCTTTACCGCTGGTATCGGCGGTCAGCTTTTGGAACAGGACAGGGTACCCGTTGTAAGTTGGGGTCAGCCACATGTTCATGTGCATCTTCTTCATGCCGGCCATACCGGACATACTCCCGTTGCCGGCCATGGAATGGTTACCGGCCATTGCCGCCATACCAGTAGCCATTGGCATGTCCATGGCCATAGACCCACTGGCTGACATCGACATCGACATCGACCCAGTGGTTGACACCGGCATATCCATGCTCATAGAAGACATGTGACTCATCATTGATGACGACATAGAAGACATATCCATTGACATGGAGGAAGACATGGAAGCCATGTTAGACATCTGCGATGCCATCGATGACATGTCCATTGACATGGACGACATAGACATAGACATAGACTCCATAGCTTTTTGGGTGTTTTTACGGTATTACGGTTGAGCTCAGATATACATCCTAAATCTCGGAATACAACAATTTTATAAACTACAATATATACTTATACTTATACTTATATATATCCTGGAAATGAAAAATATATATATATCGAGATAAAAGTTAACTTATATTTGCTCAAAAAACAATTAAAAAACTGACATATAATCCTTTCAGCTGTCATTTTGCTCGTTGTCCTCTTGTCCACCAGACCCAGGAGGAGCATTTTAAGGAGCAAGGAGAGACTGAGTCGCAAAGAGTGGGAGAGAGCGTTTTCATCGAGAGAATACCACTATTGTCCTCTCCCCGTACAAGGGTCGTTCTAATAGCACACAGGACAAGCTTACAAAGTTCTCGCTGTAGGTGGACGTGCAGTTGGATTTGCTGCTCAAAAACCGTATATCTTCTTCCTCACACCAATAAACGGCCGTACAAATCATCAATTTTTTGCTTGCTTTTCGCTCGTTTTTCTTGCCGTTGGCCTCCTCCCCGGAGCGAACGAGTTCAGCAAGTTTGAGCAAAAAGTGCTATACTAAACGTATACTACTATACAATACAAGGATTGGTGCGATGGATTGCTGTTGTACTCGATTAGGTAAATGCTCATATGAGAACGGCGAAGTTTGGGAATAGTCTTTAAGGGCTCGTGCAAACGGCTCGTGCAAACGAAGAAACTATATAAAAATAAATAAATGTTATTATTATTTAGTAAACTTAAACTAGCTCGAACCTAGCTCCCAAACGTTCGAAGGACTCAACGTACTTGTTGATCTTGGTAAACTCTTCCTCGGTAATGCCCTTCGACTCGTCCAGATTCTCGGCGACTCTTGCGACCGTAGAGCCGGATGGGATCGGCATGAACCTGGTGTCAGGGTACGCGGTGCTGTGGCTCCACTCCCGGACCCATGCCAACGCGACCTGGGCCAGGGTGATTGGCTGCGCGGCGGGTCTCTTTCCCACGATCTCAGTCTTGATGAACTGCACGAGCTTCCGATTGTTCTGCAACGCGTCGTCCTGGAAGACCCTGAACCTCTTTCTGAAGTCGCCATCCGGGATGTCCGCATTGGTTTTGAACTGGTCGGTCAACATACCGTAGCCAAGTGGCGAGTAGCAGACGATGGCCAAGTCGTGGTTCGAACATGCCTTTGCGACGCCGTTCTTCAAGATATCATCGCAAAACAAAGACAACTCCACTTCAGCAGAGACGATATAGTCCCCGTAGTCCTTCATAATGGCATTGATTTGATCAGCATTGACTTCTGACAAAGAAACAGCGTCGATGTCACCGCTTTCAACAAACTGCTTAATTGCCTCGAAGGTTTCCCTTGGGTACACTTCGCCTGGCTGACAAATGTCAGTGTCAATCCTTGCGGGCTCAAAGATATCGATGTGGCCACCAAGGTGCTCCAGACATGTCTTGATACTCGCGACAACAGCGTCATACTTACCGTTCGCAGTGAACGTTGCATTGTTCAAAGCACCCTTACAAGAGACGAGAACATCCTTTCTTAATTCAGGATACTGCTCGAAAAAATCTCTGACCAAAGTCAAATTTGAGTAGTTGGGACCGTAAAACTCACCGGCATTGAAGAAGGCCTTGTGGTTGGATTTCTTGGCCAACTCAACAGCTTTCTTCAAAGATGCAAACGCATCTTCCCTCTTGACCTGGTAACTCCGAAAGGTCAAACTGGTCAACCCGTAACCAGTGGCAACCTTATCAAGCTCAGCCCTAATATCCTTAACTCTCGACATTTAAGTAATCGATTTGATGATGATCACTATTAGACCAACGATGAAACGAATTATTCATTCCAAGGAGAACGTTTATTTTATTTACAGACAGCCTATTTATATGTTCCAAATTTACAGTTTTGCCACTCTGATGTGTGACGACAGCCAATAGGCTAACGTTATAATGTTATAATGTTATAATGTTATAACCCTTTAGAACCCCCCTCAAATACTATTATGTGGTACTACTATTCTTCTTTCTCTTCACATTAGTTAAATACATTTTTTGCTTCCGTGGAACAGAAATACTTTGCTACGAAACAAAAAGAAAGAACCTTACGCAAGTCATCGATATTAAAAGAGCATTCTAACTTAAAAGAAGGTAAGTTACAGGAATACAAATAGAAAATATACATATTAGAAGAGAGAATAAACAACGCCTCAAATGCAAAGCTTGGTAAAAACCGTTCTTGGTCAGGTCATCACCTTGTGACGACTCTTAAGTGAATACCAATTCTCAAGACGGATACTGGTAGCGGTCGTATTTAGAGAGTTTTCGTCTCGGTAAAGAGTTCTTGTATTGTCACGACCAATAGTGGAGTTGCGCGCTCCGTCATTCGATCTAACCGCATTTGGTGAAGCAGGGTTCTCCTCAATTCTATCGGTTTTCGCTCCACGGTCCATGGAAGTGCCCTTTCCTTGCATTGCCAACCCACGGAAAGTTTCCACTACTAAAATGTTAACAAATTTAAATGCCTCGTTTTGTTTTTTGAATTTTTTATATAATAGCTTCAACATAGTATTTTGCTTTCCACCGGCTTTTCTTACAATCTCCAATAATTCCTTCTCTGGCAACACTAAACCCTTGAGCCTCAAGAAGGATTCTAATTGAGATTTCCAGTGTCTAGTCATAATATCATGTGCGCCCATAGAACTATTTACCCATAAACTCAACTTTGATCTAGACCTTCTCTTGGAGTCGCGTACAATATATGTCTTGAAAAATTGTATATAATCATCAAGTGAAAAGTCATTTAAAATAGCCTCTTGAGTTTTGTCACTTAAAATTCGCTCTCTCAACTCTTTGTATTTAAATATCCCAAGCCTCTGGAATATATGCTCGTTGTCGTCGTCCTTTTCCCTTTCGTATTCCTCTTGCTCGATTCTATACCATATATCGTGATTAAGAAGGTATGTTACAATCTTACTTTCCTTGTATATTTGCACATACTCCTTGAATAGACGATCAAAGTTTGACTCAATGTAATGAACAAGATCGGTTAAATAATCCTCTATATGTTGTTCAATTTGACAAGGCTCTAAATTAGACTGCACTAAAACTTTTAAACCTATTATACTATTCAGATTCAATAAACCACCATCAATAGCGTAACCAATTTGTCTTTTATTCCGTAACTCCTCCATTAATGTTAATTGAAACACGTAATCGGTAAATGCACTAAAAAGAAAATGATTCAACCCCATATCCTTTATAGTTCCAAGTTGTAAGAAATATAGTACACAGTTGTTAGGATCATCTTCGCTCCCATTCAACTCAAAATAATATTCGGCACCTTGATGGAGTTTAACACTCTGGTTCATAACTCGATCCATCTTTTGTTCAGGATAAAAATCGCTTTCTTTTCTTTCTCCTTTTCTGAGAAAATGTTCTATAAAATATCGATTTAGTTTATCGAAATTGTCATAATTATGACTCTCAGTAAATATTTTTGTGTATTTGGTTCCATGAAAGAAGCTAGTAATGAATTCAAAAAAAGATTCTGTGCTACTAGCTTCTAAAGCATCAACTCTGTCTTGCAAGTTAAACACATTCTTTTCTAGCAATACCAATAGACCAGCTGTCGCTAGTTGTATTGAATTACTTCTTGATGCTTCTTTGTAACGTGTTCTAACTCTTACCCTTGCCTTTCTGATTTGTTCAGTATCCAATATATAGCCAGGGGAATCTAAAATATGGTCAATAAGCTTTTCTACTTCATCAAATACTTTGAATATGCCTGACATTACTCCTGTAACAGTCAGTGCTAATGAAACATTACCTTCCACAGATGGGCGTAGGTAAAATGAGAAGTTTAATTTTGTGCTGGGATATAAAACAGGTTCAAGAAACAAGTTCATTATTTCAGATAGCATTTCTAAGTGGATGGTAGATTCTGGTGATGGCGCAATATCCAGATTTGCCAGTTCAATTGTAACATAACTCTTTACGTCAAGATTATCCAGACCAGTAATAGATCTATCTGGAAGCTCTAAAATCCACATCTCATAATCTTCACTACTATCAATTAGTTTAGGTTCAGTATGAGATTTAGACAACCGGGAATCGAGTTTTAACTGTGTATTTTTTGAACTGAGACAAACCGTTTTCATCATGAACCATAAAGTGTCCAGATTTTTATACTTAGGAGGGATGAACTCATTTGATTTCGGGAAAGAGAATACATAAGGGAGGACTATACTTGAGCTCAGGATAGAAATCGAAAATATCCTATAACCGAAATTGAAATACTGGTCTGTTCCTTTTCTATATTCATCTAGGCTGGCGCCCTTCAAAAGCTCATTGTTAATTTTGCTCATTTTCTCCTTACTGGGTAACAAAATCTTCATATTTTTCATTGTTAAAGTTGCCCACATAAACTTTTTGAAATCGCCTACAATATGGTCCCACCAATTATTTTTACTAGCCTTGGAAATATGGCTATAATTGTGTAGAAGTGTTGGTTCTTTTACTAGTAAATAATGTATACCTTTGGCTGACATATTTTTTTGCAAATTGTTGCTGATATTTGAACACTCATCCATCGGAATCCTGTTGTTTGTAGCATAAAGGAATTCGATATTGTCAATAACGGTTTCCTCGTACATAAATCTCCTCATTTCGACCGTACTGGTATTCAAAAGCATTGTAATAACTTTGGAAAAGAAAATTCTTATAATGTTTTCAATCTCAAGCCACCCAGTAGAAGAACATTTAAATTCGATGGTAATTACAGACGTTCCAATTGCAATATCAGATTTGGATACTAAACAATCCCTAACCCAACCTATCTTCTTAAGATAATGACAAAATGAACCTTCAGACTCATCACCAATTAATTCAACACAATAATTGGTGAAAATATCTGTTAAAATTCCATCCTCTTGTATATCCGATTTTACAGGAAATACCAGTCGGAACGTATTTAACATGTCAAAATCGATCACAATCAACTCAGAGGCATTGCGAAAACATTCTGTTCGTCCATATGTTGGTGCCCAATTGTCATGTAGCACATTCAACTTCTTAATATCTCCCATTGTCAGGTCTTTACCTCCTGTTCCTATATCTGAATCATCTGTAAAGACTTTCGACATTGAGTCATCTAAAGCTTCGGCGTCATCTGATTTAGAATTGTCTTTAAAATTCCATAAGTTATTTCTTGGATTCTTGGGCATAGGTCTGATATCGGTAAAATTAGAAATGCATAATTTAATTAGGTGATTGACAGATTGTGGGCCTCTGATGCACATAGACATATTTTTACCATAAAAATTATCATCAAAGTACTGTTTCAGTTTCTTTTTAAGGTTTACCTTTTGCTCAGCGGGGATTGTCTTCAAAGCATGAATATTTCCCGTACAAAAACGACTGAATGGATGTTTCCCATTACTCAATAGTCTCAACGCATGGTAGAATATTTTCCCCTTGGAGGTTACATTTTGTTGGTGCTCGCTCTCGATTGCATAGAGTTCTTTATTAATAGCCGTTGTGGAAAATATCGGTTTCTTAAAGGAAGAGCTAAATATGGATAACAGCTTTTCAAATATAGGTGTAGTATTCACATCATCATTTCCGGGCACTTGGAAGTAGAACGTCGTCTGTTCCCCAGTGGTATAAGCGTTGTGTTCGCCCCTATTCTTAGTCAGCTCCTCGTAGAAATAATTTGGTTCGGGATAAGCTTGTGAGCCCGAACCCAATATCATGTGTTCGCATAGATGCGCTAGCCCTAAAATATTGTTGGGGTCATTATGTGAACCCGTTGCCACAGAAATAGAACAACTACTGTACGTATCTTCAGGGTCCGATATCACAAGAACTGTGATTCCGTTATGTAGTTGTATCAATCTATAATCCCGATTAACGCAAGATAGAGGTATATATATTGGCGATTCGAACTTCTTAACATCTGCCACCGACATAACTTTACCCCACTGTCTTTAATTAACTTTCGTGACGATCTCATTTTGAATTTTTCCTATACCGCTAGGTAAGGTTATATTTATATAAGCTCAAATGCTCTATCGGGGCTTGCTTACAATACCTACCGTTGGAGTATCCGCCTGTCTATCATTTTCTTTCAATTCCCAAGAACAAGTCATGAACGGTCTAATGAAATCAAATTTCTAAAAGCTGAGTACCTCAAAAGATTTTTCAACTAGCTTTCTGTTCTGTCCCAGCCGTCCCGGTCCCCGTCCCTCAGACCACCTCAAAGTCCGTCTTCAATCCGTCGAACAGTAGTAGTATCGAAACTAGACCTTTTTCTTTTTTGTCATTTTGTCATCATAATAGAATGACCGTACTCTCAGAGTTGTTCTCGTTCACGAAGGTTGGCAACTCTTTGGCAAATGCGTAAAAGTAGGTGATTGAACACACCTGCAAGGGCGTAAAGTTTTTCTAATCTACATTTTTTAATTCCACTTAGTCTCTCTTTTATCCATGTCATCTTAGAACCAGGAGTTGTAAAATGAGATGGATTTTGACAACAGCCAGATAAGCTTGTCACTAAGGGTCACAACTTTTGAAGTGAATAGTTTTTGTATGCTCGTATGGCGCAGTGGTAGCGCAGCAGATTGCAAATCTGTTGGTCCTTAGTTCGATCCTGAGTGCGAGCTGTTTTTTATCTTTTTTTTGTTTATACTTTTTCCTTTTTTGGCCATGACGCGTGAGAGGTTTTTTTTTTATTATTTTTTTGGTGTTACTTGTACGTACGTTTCTCTGTACTTTTAAACCTATTTTACGTGACTGAAAAAAAATAAATAAATAATATTTAAAAAATATATTTACAAAAGTTTTAACCACTTGTATTCACGAAATGGATATTAGTGGCATAAACACGTCCAGATACACTACTTGTAACGCAGAGAATAGGTGGACAGGTACATTCCTTCATTTTTATTTTTTTACTTATTGTTTTTTCGTGTTTACTTTCTTTTAACCAGTTCAATAATTTATTTAATAATAAAAATAAAGAAACAATTTATATACAAATTCCATCGAATTGAGAATAAAAAGTTAAAGCTAGAAGGTTTATTTTAAAAGGATTTGGCAAAAATAAAAATAACTGAAAATAATAATCTCATCATACTTGTTTAACAAAAACAGAAACAAAAAAAGCTAGGAATAAAATGTCATCTGGACCTCAGAAAGAGTGTGTAAACTCAGATATGAATAATAAGAGCCGTAGTGGTAGTAGGGCTGTATTATCGGAAGTGGGTGTAAATAATAATAAAGATGCCAATAATGTGAAGGACGCTAAGGATCTAAGTGTCCAAAAGAAGAAAACACATCCGATGTTAAGAAAGCCATCGAGAATACGAAGAGAAGACAGCGACGCTTCATATATAGTGAATAGAAAACGTGAGATATTCAAAGATGATGAAGAGGCTGGAGCATCGCTAACTCATAAACGTATAAAGAAAGAGACTGTTCAAAAAGATGAAGATTGGGTAGATCTAGACTGCAGAGAAAGAAATAATCCATGTATGGTTGTCGAGTACACTAACGATATTTTTAACTTCCTGTACGAAAGAGAAAAGGCCACCCTACCGACACATAACTACCTACTTGATACTAAATCGAAATTTCATCTCAGACCAGCTACAAGGGCGGTTCTTGTAGATTGGCTAGTAGAGGTACATGATAAGTTCCAATGTTACACCGAGACTCTCTATCTTGGGATAAATATAATGGATCGTTTTCTTTCTCAGCATAAGGTTGATATAAATAAATTGCAGCTACTTGCGGTGACCTCATTATTTATTGCCGCTAAATTCGAAGAGATAAACCTTCCTAAATTATCAGAGTATGCCTATATTACTGATGGTGCCGCAACAAAGGAAGATATAAAGATGTCAGAAATGTTTATTTTAACGGAGTTAAAGTTTTCGGTAGACTGGCCAAACCCATTAAACTTTCTAAGAAGAATATCCAAGGCCGATGGTTATGATAACGAGTGTAGAATTATAGCTAAGTTTATTCTGGAATATTCAATGTGCTCTCATAAATTTGTAGGTCAAGAGCCCTCCAGATTGGCAGCCGTTTCAATGTTCCTTGCTAGAAGAATACTAAAACGGGAAACTCCCATTTGGGATGCCACTTTTAAGCATTATAGTGGTGGAGTTGATGCTCTGAACGACACAAATTTTCAGAAGATATGTATCGAAATGGTAAATGAATTAGGACATCCCTCAACAAAACTGCTTGCCCTCTTGGATAAATACAAAAGGATAAAGAAGGGAAATATCCATGACAAAACAATTGAGTGGTGCAAAAATCAGATAAAAAGCAATTATGATCTGGTCTTTAAGGCATGATGATGATTGAATATGGGATTCGTGGTCATAAACAAATCTATTAAAAAAAAAATAAAAAGTCCCCAATTGTTAAGTTAGTTACCGATAATGTTCTTAAAGTCATGTAATATAATATTCTCATTGCATTATAAAATAATTTTGTATTTATTATTAAGTAAGTATACAACGGTGTTTTTCACGCTTTTAACAATGAATAACTATTGCGCTTCTTTCTGTTCATAAGCCTGCAGTAAATTTCAATTAAAGGTGGAAGAAGCCTGAAACATATCCAATGAGAGACCATATGTATATACGGTAGAACTGAAATTAAATTAGGGGTATTGTTTTTGAAATTAGTGAAAATGGATTCTCATTAAATGCAATTAGATAAAACTTGAAGTAGTAAGTTTTAAAAAAAAAAAATGAAATGAATTAACTCTCAATAGATTATGTTTCTCTGGTTATATTTTGAAAAAAAATAAAAGGAGTAATTTGTTAGTATATCAGGTTATTTACGATATCTCAAATTTCACTCCATCAATAATTCCTAAACTATTGTAATTAATCCATATATCCAAATTTAACTGAAAAAGAGAACTATTTTTTAATGAGCGCGTTGATATTAGATCTTTTTTTAGTTTGCATCTGGATTTGATTAGTTAATTATATTAGTCTTTTGATTTTGATTAAATTTTGTATCAATTGATTCCTGAATATAGTTTTTATGTTCGTAAGTAATATAATCTTATTACTCATGCAATGACATTATATCGTAACCGTTTTTTCTAACTTTAAGTGCCCATTGCACGGAAATTATGGAGGCCTTCATAAACCTTCTAGATTGGTACTTTCTATGGAATTCGTCGTGAACAACTGGAGTTACCAAATAATCCATTATCATGTTGCAAACTGGAGCCAGTTCGTCTTTTGTATAACCACCACTATAGTGTATTAAATTACCATCCCAATGACCTTTTCCTAGCATTTTCCTCGATAAAAACATAGCAGCAGCAGCACACAACGAGGGTAATATACCAATAAACCTAAAGTCTACTAAAGAGATCTCTAGAAGAAATTTCGCCAATGTCCTAGACTGTATGTCGTAGTCATCAGCTTTTGATATTCTTCTCAAAAAATTCATTGGATTGGGATAATTTAATGTGAACTCTAGTGTTTTCAGAATAAATTTCTCTCCTTCCTTTATTTCTTCTTCCGTGCAGGCCCCATCAGTTTCAGAGGCAAAATGCTTTATGCTTGGCGAGTAGACTTCTTCATATTTAGAGGCAATAAAAAGACAGGAAGTTCCAACTAATTGCAGCTTGTCCAATTGAACAAGTTCCTTACAAAGAAAACGATCCATTAGATTAACAGCAAGATAAAGTGTCTCAGGAAGCAACCCAAATTTGTTGTGGATCTTCACTAACCAGTTTACCAGAATATCTCTGTTTTGGCAAATGTTTCTGTGCTTGTATAAATCCTCTTTTCTAGGAAGAGTCACAACTTCAAGGTGATGTAAATAGCCGAATATATCGTTGACATATTCACTGACCATAAAAGGATCGTTTGCATCTTCGGTATCTAGATCCTCCCATTCGTATTCTTCGTTACCAAATCGATTACAAGCCTTGAATTTCTTAGGTAGGTCCTGCTCTACAATTGTGGAAATTGGCCTCTTCTTTTTGGCATCTAAATCAGTACTGTCATCGTCAGTTTCATCATTAGCTTGGTTATTGGTTGATAATTGCGTTGATTCAATAGTAGCTTGTGATGATGCTGAGGATCCACTTTGATTATCTTCAATATTTTCTTCAGTTATCTCAGTTAATTTATCAGTAAACGGTCCATGATTTTCCTTATTGTCATTTGCACTTACGACATTCAAACCGTTATTGGTTTGTTCTTTATTATCCTCAGTAGAGTTGTTATTAACTAGTGCTGGTTTCGACAGCGGTTTTTTCTTGTACAATGTATTGTTGTCATTTCTGTTAATTGCAGTTTTAAAACTTCGTAAAGCCGAATTTTCTTGACCTTGTATACCAACATAGTTATTATTGACACCAGCGAGGGTAGTATTTGTGACATTGTTTAAGGCGAGTCTTTGGACGTTTCTTAGTAGTCTAGCAGTTCCATTGTTCTGGGCATTCTCAATATTACTCCCTGGTTCTGACATTTACACTGGAACTTTTATTACGCAGAATTAATGATTAAAGTGTTGTTTCCAAAATAATAATAAAGAAATTTTTATCAGAGGTCAGGGTATGTGAAACACTAGAATACTAATAACAAACCTGTTGTTACTCCTTACTATTTGCTCTTCTGTGGAATTTTCAAAATCTCCAACCCAGAAATGTCTTATATCAGTAGAGATATTTGAAATGAAGAGAACTAATGCAATGTATTAGATGCCACTATTAATGTAGACCAAGTATTTTGAAAAAGCAGGATAGGAGGAATAAAATAAAACTCTAGCAAATTGAGAATTTGAGTTCTTTTAAAGCAGATCAAGAAAATGTTTTTTTAGAATCAAGGCCACTCAATGTAATAAAAAAGAAAATTTTTGTACTCCTTAGCTTTACAGATCCACTCCTTGAACAAAGAAACTCTTAATAGTTACACAGTGGATGATCCAAATCAATAGTCTCTTTGATTGTGATGCAAAGAAAGTAAAAAAAAATATCAGAAAACAAAAACAATTCAAAAGGAAGCACAGAATTGAGGCGAAAATTTGCAAACTCTGATCCGCAGCGCAATTGTCTAAGAATCTGTATTCGGTAAAATGAAAATATGCCTTGTTGTACGCTTCAGTCTGAGTGGGCTGAAGACCTCCTGTTGTCTGTATCCTGTTGCTTTTACCCAAAGTAGATATGATATCAACTCTAGTACCACCGATTGCTCTATCTTAAAGCCAATCCTTGATTTCGAAGAGAAAAAAAAAAGTAAGTAAAATAAACACAAAATAACTACGTTGAAAAACTGCGTTGGAAAAATCTCTGAGCCCTTTAGCACGGTAGAAGTTACGTAGTTGTTCTCTTTTTTGATCCCGAAAGCCCAAAGCTGCCTAACGAAAACCTGTCTTCGGTAGCAAACTTCTTTCCTAAAGCGTTTTGTATAACTGAAATAACCTTGCAACAGATTATAGCAAACGGTATCGAGCTGATCCCGTCCACCGCAATTCTGCGGCCGCAAGAGTTATAATGCTTTCTTCTCTTTTTGTGAAAGATTTCTGTCAACTCACGCTGATTGAACTTTTTCGTTGTTTATTTTTTGTTTACATTTTTGTAATTTCTTTGTTTACATTTCCTAAATAGGAATATCCAAAACAAATGACAGATCTCCTAATTGGGACGTATACAAGATTGTTTTTTTTTCATTTTCACTACGGCTGTTTCTCTTGGTAGGCAAAACTTCTCACGTAGTGGGGCAAGAGAGAGTTGCTTTCTTTTCTTTTCTTTCTTTTTTTCTCACTTGGGCCAACAAACGTACTCTCTACGATGAGATAAAATAACAAGATATATTCAATATTGGTAGGGTTATTGTTTAGAGGTTTTTCAATTGTTGATCATTTAGAGGCGGACAACTGCCACATCTGAGGCTGCAGGTGACTTAAGTTTGAATAGTGACTACACGAAGAACGGCGCATACAAGAAAAACATAATAAATAAATAAATAAATAAAGTTTTAGCTCTTTATTGACAGTGATAAACAAGGATAGAACCACCACCCTTGTTAGCCCCTTACAAGGACTCATTCACCATGGGGTATGTGTCCTCAATTTTTCAATGGGGTTTTTGAAAATTGCATGTGGCTATAGTATTTTTATAAAATTTATAAAATACATGGACCTGGAAAATGTAAACAATGCAATAAAAAAAAAATTCCGTTCCCAACGTGGTGACTTCTTAGTATGTATAAATCGATGGTAAAGCAGTGATTTTGAACTAACGTATGAGAATACATATTTTTCCATATGGAATTGTTTTCGTAAGAAAAAATAAAATAAAGCTAATTAAACCAGTTAAATATTCATATATATGTATTAAAATTTCTTGATAGTAGAAATTGTAATATACCCTTGTTTTGTCAAGCAAACAAACAAAAAAATTTTAGATATCAAAAGTTTGCTGCAGAAAACCACCAAAAGTTTTGATAAATATGTCTACTAAATATTAAAAAAATATTCATTCAAATAAATATATATGATAGGAGTCCTAGATTCCACACCAGTTTTTTGGATGCCATGAACAGTTACAAAACTAAAGTGAAAAGTCAAGAAACTAAGAATACATTAACAATGGGGCACTGGCCACAAGGGCATTGTATACGAGATATTCTATATATAACTGCAGCACGCTAATGTATGATTAATGAATCTGTCAGATAGGAACTAAGTAAAAATACATAACCCAAATACATTATGGCCATTCAAACACAGAATGAAAAAAAAGTTTCAGGCTATATGATAGTGTTTAGTTATCAATGGTGAAACAACTTCGACAATAAAATTAAGAAACACTAATAATAAATATAAGAGTATAATGTTTCCAAATATAAGAAACTTTATACTTTCTGTTGCTTTATTGTTTCAATGAACAGCTGTACTAATATTGTAAATTTAAAACATATTGAGAGTACCCATTTCAAATCATTAGCCACGTAGATATCACTGAGGTAAATGACATTTTACGGACTCTTACAAGACTGTTCGTGGTACTCTGGCCGAGTGGTCTAAGGCGCCAGGTCGAGGTCCTGGTCTCTTCGGAGGCGCGGGTTCGAACCCCGCGGGTATCATAAGTTAGCCAATTTTTTTTTTCGTTTGGACATATTATAAAACTCATCTGTAAACATTTAAAGACTGGTACCTTGATGAAACAAGAATAAAAACCAATATTATTATTATTTTTTTCAATGAACCTACTGTTCTTGATTGATCATCACATCTTTTCTTTAATGATTTACCGAAAAATTATCTACGAAATAGAGCTGATTAAGAAACGGAAATCATAATCTTATAATTGTTTTAACTTTTTTGTTCTATGCTGACGGCAATTGGACCATTTGATCCCTAAATAATTATGTAGAATAGGTTAGTTATATTCTCAAAGCATTAACAAACCATTATCTTCTAAGTGATCGTGTGCATACTACTATTTTCGTAAGGAAGTTGAAAAATTTTTCAATTCAGGACAATTGCTCGTAGCGAATTCTTCGCAAGTGTTTATAATTCTGGAATTAGACTTGATACGTTGTTAACGTTCTCGATTTACGTTGGTACTCTGCCTAGCTACAATAAGTGAATACATAATGTCTCTCGAGGCTATCAAATTCAACAGAGAGAACCCCGAAAATGTATCTGTAGTAGTTTTGGATCAACTGTTGCTACCATACACCACAAAGTATATTCCAGTTAACACAATAGATGATGGATTCTCTGTGATAAAGACAATGCAGGTCAGAGGAGCTCCTGCAATTGCGATAGTTGGGTCCCTTTCTGTTTTGATGGAGACACAGCTTCTAAACATGGAGTCATTCACCAAGACTCAATACTATTACGACCTATCGACATGGGATGATGTTCGTGAGAGAATGACCAAGAGACTCAATTTCTTATTGAGTAGCAGGCCAACAGCTGTTAATCTAGCTAATTCCCTAACCGAGGTAAAAAAAGTGATGATGAAAGCCACAAATCTCCAGAATTTCCATGAACAACTTTACAAATACGTATGCGAGTTGATCGATGAAGACTTAGCGAACAATATTCTTATGGGTGATAAAGGCGCTGATTTTCTATTGGATTCATTGAATAAAGATCATTTCAAAGACGATTTTGCCGTTCTTACTATTTGTAATACCGGTTCTTTGGCGACCTCCGGGTATGGTACTGCATTGGGTGTCATTAGATCGTTATGGAAGCGGTCTCAAGCCTCCTCTTCACAAAGTAACCAAGACAACAACAAGAAAGCTAAGCTAAATAACTCACCAAGGATGGTTCACGTATTTCCATTAGAGACAAGGCCTTATAACCAGGGTTCACGACTAACCGCCTATGAGCTCGCATACGACAAATTACCTAGCACTTTAATTCCTGATAGTTCAATAGCGTACAGAATTAGAACTAGTTCGATTCCAATTAAAGCTGCTTTCGTTGGGGCTGATAGGATTGTCAGGAATGGTGATACTGCTAACAAAATTGGTACTCTCCAACTGGCCATAATCTGTAAGCAATTTGGGATAAAATTCTTCGTTGTGGCACCAAAAACTACAATTGATAATGTCACCACAGATGGTGATGATATTATTGTTGAAGAGAGAAATCCAAACGAATTCAGGATCATGACAGGTACTGCTATGGATATGGAAACTAACCAACCCAAACTGAATAACAGGGGCGAACCTTACGCCGCTAAAGTCGGTATTGCCCCACCTACAATTGATGTGTGGAATCCAGCATTTGATATCACACCTCATGAGTTTATTGATGGAATTATTACTGAGGAAGGCGTTTTCACCAAGGATTCTGATGGTAGTTTCAATTTACAATCGCTGTTCTAAAAATAATGTTCCAAGATAAGATGCAGCAAGTAAATGGACTATTATTATTTATTGTGCAGCAGTACCATATTTACATGGGCATTTATATACATGGCAAAAAACACTTGTCCTTATAATTAAGTAAAAATTACGACGAAAAACATATAAGAATTATTACCAGGGTACTGTTTCCATTTACCAACATCTCTCTCCCTGTGTTTAAAGATTAATAAAAGTGACATCCAAAAAGTCAAAAAAAGATAAGAACTCCTCATAGGGGGCTCGAACCCCTGACATTTCGGTTGTCCTCGTTTGACGTAAAAGCCGAACGCTCTACCAACTGAGCTAACAAGGATGAGTTCCTACGAATGTTGAATGCCACTCAGTTTTAGCGGTAGTACTGAAATTAATTTCATTGATCACGTGCCAGGATTGTTTTTAGACAATATTTTCCGAGGGCCTGTAACCTACACAAATATATCTAAAGCCTCCCAGCTATTCCTCATTGATAGAAATATCATTAAACTAGTTGTATTATCTTATGATTTCTTATAAAAAATAATCTATCTAGTATATGAACTGAACAAAAGTTACTAGTATTTACGTAGCTGCTTTCATGAGTTGATTTTCTGGTAGTATCATAGACCCTGATCTTCCTCACTAGGAAAGAATTTGACAGGCTGTATATCTCCTTCCAATAATGCTGGATCGCATTCATTTGCAGCACTGCTTGTAACATCAAAATGGTCCGAACTTGTGGATTTGCTGCTTCTTTTAGAAAGTTTCGGAATTAATGAGACATCTGAATGTAATAGATCCATATACTTTTGACGAATGTTCTTTTTATTTTCTTTTTTGTGGGGGAGAAATTTATTACTAATGATGCTACCCAAATGATGAAGAACGATTTTCACAATATCTTTTTTAATTGAATTAAACAGCTCATCTCTGGACCATAATTTATTCTGGTAATGTAAAGTTGGAATTTTTATAGTTAGATTGTTCACATCAGTAAATACCTTCCTGGTACCCTTATATGAAACGGACATATATGTTTGATTGATTTGAAAGTTTCCTACCAGAAAATATTCCCCAGACCTGTGAACCATTTCAGTAATCTTCCAGTCAGGACGATCATACTCAGTCGATGGTCCCCGAAATGGAAAAATAACTTTTCTTCCCATACTGTCCGGGGAAGTCGCAATTGAGTTCCCTATCTCGCCACTTCCAGTGTCTTTTTTATTGTTAGATATATTATTCATACCATAATATGAAGCTGCTGTACTTGTTGAATGTTGGGAAGAGTTCGACCTCCTCGGTGAAACTATTGAAACATCATCACCTGTTTCATCACTACTAATGTCGACATTGGGGAATAAATAACTCATTAAGTAGTTAGAAGTTTTATGATCCATTCTGAAAATCGATGGCTGTAAGGATATTGAGAGATCTTGAATATCAGAAATACCACCTACAGGATTACCTATAACCCAGGAAATTTCAACCATAGGTTTAGACTTATCATAATGTGAATGGTCCATGTCAGGTGCAAGTAACTCAGTAAATACAGAACCTTTTTGTTGATTGAAACATTGAAGACTTTCTATTGTAACTACATTGACATCATACCCGTTTGAGCTTTCTATTCTCAGAAATTTAGAGGGTCCCAGACCAATAGTTACAAACGGTTGATTTCTTTTATCAAATAGTTCCCATATCAAATCTTCTGTACTAATTTGCCAGACCAATTTTTGAGGTGTCGTATCACTATTTTTTCCAATCTTATCATAACTTTGTTTAATTGCAGTCATCAAGAAGGTCAGACGCATTATACTTGTTTGTGTTTCATAATTTATGGTCGGTAATAATTCCTTGTAAGTAATAGGTTCATTCAATTTCATGTAAGCCCTTATGTATAGTAAATTCCGAACACGATCTTGTAGTTCCGTAATTGATGTCACGTCCAATTCCTCAATACTATTTCTGATTTCTTCTTCCATTAAGGTTTTAGAAAGTTTCTCAATTTTCTGGTCAGCACTTGAGGCGTACTCTAGCAAATCTTGAACGATTGCATACACTGAACAATATTGTTGTGATGTTGACATTATTACGACACCAGGGAACGCGATTCTGATGTTTGAGCAAGTAGAAATAGCATTTTCTTTACTCCCCTGGCTGAAATATAAATTATTTGGCTGTGTAAAGGTCAGATACATTGACCTTCTACGTACCACGACATGTTTCTCAAGCAGTGTACCATCGTAACACATTTCTAGTGGAATCCATGGTGGCCAAAAAGTAGTATGTTCATCCGAACCGTATCCATCCGATTTGAACCCAGTAACTCCATGCTTGATGAGGTCATCTTTATATAAGGTGAACAATTGTAAATCCTTCGAAACAACACAGTACCGAGTTTCAACAATGGTGTCAATATCAGTTGGTAGTAGTTTCCCGTTTTCACCGTAAACTTGGTGGACATCAATTATACCAGTTTCGATATCTCTTGCTGATAGTATCAATGCATCATTCATCTCAAAATCAGAGCGAATTTGAACCTGTGGTGAGATCAGTCTTATCAGAAAGGAGTCAATTGCTTCATAGGTATCATCTGATACCTCCCGATTAACCTCATCAAATCTTTGAATGAATTCTGCATTAGCTATTTGAAATAGGTCAGAAAGGGAACCATATTCTTGAAATCTAGATTTTAGTCCTTCTAGAGAGGTTTTTAGTAACTCTTGAACTATACACACAGATTTATAGGTCATAAAAAATCGCATTGATTTCCTTTCTACCCAATTATGAGCATATTGTAACAAATGATGAGTTACATCCTTATCAATTTTCAAGTGGATATTATGCAACATGAACCTATTATCATAAGATGATATTGCATCTACAGTTGAGTTTCTCCTCATAGATACAAATGATTCAATGGTATTTGTCCTTACTAAGTCTGCAGTAGTTTGGGGTTCAAGATTTAAACTTTCAGAAAATGATTCAAAAGAACTCTCCAAATCATCATGCGTATAGATTTTTGTTATTTCTTCTGATTTTTTTAGATCGTTTATGATATTGTGAATAATATGTAACCGATGTTTTGACTCGTGTAGTTCTTTGTTCAATGATTCAATTTTTTTGCTAACATTGCCACCTTCCTCAGGTTTCAATTCGTATTTCTTCAATAAATCTCGTATTTCTTCGATCCGATTTTCAATTTCCCGTTTACGTAATAGGGCCAATTGCTCTTGAGTTTTTTCTGGATGGTTTTTACCGATAAGACAAGCATGTGATGATTCTACACCAAATGGAAAAGGGACTGGAAATCCTTCTTCATTAATTTTTCTAAAATATGATATCCTTGGGGAATACATTAGAGGTATTGCTTTAAAAACAGTTGGAACAACACCCAATGGTATATAATCAACATCATGATAATCATGAGAATCATACCAATCATCTTTAGCCATAAAAATGGAAAGAGCCGTTTGTGATGCTGTTTTTGTCGGGATTCTAGATAAGTTCTCCGCGCTTAGCAATGCATCTATTTTTTCCTGATCAAAAATTGCAGATAAGATTCTTATATCAGCTTCTCTACAGTCAATCTCACCAGCATACATCCTGAATTTCCAGACAGAATTTGTCAGTTCCAGCTGTTTATAAATATGGGCTAATTTTATTCTCTTCTGATGTAGATCAATTTTTAGGGACCTTACACGACCTTTTACTCCAGTATAAGTTACACTTTTAGAACGTTCCGAATTGTTATATTCATTACTAATATGTCGAAAAGTATGGGAAATAGAAAGAGGTTCGATATGCAACTGATATTTGATAGTGAAGAGTGCCCTTCCAAATTTATTTTTGTTTTGAACAATATCTGTAAAAAGAGGGCCTTGTCTAATTGGTCCTGATGTGTATCGGTGAAATAAATCCCACCATTGCAAAAATAATTGCACAGAGTTTGGTGAGAAATAAAGATTATTATTTGAGTTTTTTCCATACGAGTATACACCAAAAGACATGTGGATAAATCTACTCCTAAATCCTGAATAGGAGTCGTGAGATGATATATCTTGAACTGAATTTGGATTCACCAAATACACTTCGTAATGCGACTTCGTAGGTGGCAACCTCTCCTCTGTGCCAATTTTTTTATAATTGCCTTGCTCAAAGAGTAAGCCCATCTTCCAAAGCACATCACCATTTAAATTCATATAGATTTTATCAAATTTGTCGACCTCAGTAAAGTCTCTAATTGCAAGTAAGAACCTATTTGATCGGATCTTTAAAAATTCTGAGGGATCTTTAGTATCATGTATCATTACGGCAACATCTTTTGACCAACAGAACGAAAGACCTGCACCATCATCAGCTATCTTATATGGATCATAAGACCCCTTAATATTAAGATGGAATGAGCTGTCTTCTAGAAATTGGAAGACCCATCTTCCGTGAACAATATACCTAAATTTATCCCAGAACCCTAATTTTTCTGATGGATCTAATGGTGGTTTAGTTAGATAGTCAAACCAAAGCATAAATGACTCAAAAGCAGGCTGCAAAGATTTACCCCAGGTCAAGTATGACGGAAGTGCCGTCGTCGTTACGGAATCTAGATTATAATATACTTTCACAGAATTCAATGTTCTGAGTATATGAGATCCATATATACTATTATGCATATTATATGGAACTGCAGATACCGACTTGACAAACGGCACATATATTGATCTAGTCGAAGCCTCTGTTGGCATTTTTTCGGCAAAAACAATGTCACCAGTAGTTTTAACCTTTGTAAAAGACATTACAGGTATCGGGTAATCTCGTAACCTTAATTCGAATAGATCACTATAGAGATCTACACCCATAATTATTAATAGGGTATACTGCATATCTTTTGGAACACCTTTACCATATTCATGAATAAAATCCATATACCTATCAATTTTAAATGAGGGCCGCTTGATACTCAAGTTTAGGTTATTAATCACCAAATCTGCACAAGTTATTACTTTTTGTTTTGAATAAATGAAGAACTCATTACCAAAAAAGTCTTTCTTCTCAATATGGAAAGGTGTATGATGATACACTAACTTTGCTTTTCGGTATCTTATAATCCATGAGGTTGAATAATGTTCATTTAAACGCATCCTAGCTTGTTGTATATAGTGCTCTTCATCTATGTTAGATGAGTATGGTGACTTTGATGATTGCATCATAATGTCCCGTTTTTCTGCTAGTGATAGTTTTTTAAAGCTCTCTATCTGCTTATTGAATTCCATCTGCTTCCTCATTCGTTCTCTCTGTTCAAAAACACCAACTTTATAAATAAGACCAAGTTCTTGTTCAAAAGGATCTTCTTCAACTCCCACCAAAACATTTACAAACGACAGATTAATGTTCGGCAGCGTCCTAGCAAACATTTGAGAAGGATAAAGCCTCTGAAAATATAATATATTCTCAAATGCCAATCTAATCTGCTTGAAAGACTTAAATAGTGTAATAATGTCATCAATAATAATATATAACCTCATGTGGTATTCCGGTTGTATGTGTAACAATGTGCTTTGTAAGTTGACGACATGTTCCTTTAGCGTTTTGTCAACATTGAAAACTACCTCGGTTAGTTGGAATAAGTTGACCAATACTGGCATCTTTGTGATAAAAACAGATTTGCACAAAATTGTTACTGTCTCAATATTAAGTAACATATCTATAGTACTGAACGACAAATATTTGACAGAGAATATCAGTGGAAGACCTGACGGTAGATTTATGAATATATCACAGACGTCAAGATTGACAAACCAATTTCTAGAAACATTTTTTGTTGTTGGTTTCTTGATTGCTTGACTTTTAATTACCTTCACGTTAAATGTATCCCATATAGCTGATATATAAAAGATTATCCAAATCGTAGTCACATCAAATAGTATTTGCATCTTTGGAAGATCAAAGTAAACATCAGAAAAGTTGTTTGGGGTCATTAAACCAACATTTGTTATTTCCAAAATATTTTCTGTTGCAGAATGCTTATGTACATTATCAGTTACTCTTGAAATGGATCCGCTTAAAAATTGTAGAGTCTTACCGTCTTGATTAGATACGAACGTAAATTCATTTAAAGTCAATTTAGTACCCCTAGATATATCAGTTAGATTACTATCGGGAAAATCAATTGGGTCTAGATATTTCGGCAAAAAATGAGCTATAGCCAATGAGAATGAAACATCTTTAAATCTTACACGGAATGACCAGTCTAAAGATTTAATTAGAGAAATGAATGGGTTCTTATTAGATTGTTTTATTACCTCCGTTTCTGTCTCCTTCTCATTATGTGAATCTAGTTTTGCTTTTTCTTTATCATAAAGAGCTCCATTTAGTTTAGCTAGAGCAGTACTCAGTTTTTCAAGAACAGTGATATTATCCAAGGTTATCGAGAAGTGCCTTAAAGTAGATTGGACTTTAGATTTTATAGCAAAAATATCTTCTAAAAATGTATCAAGTCTTTCCATTCCACAAATAGGCACAGATATTGGAGTAGTATCTTGGGTTTCGGGTAGTTTCAAGTAAGCAATGCTAATTCCAACCATTTTCATATAATTTGCAAATTCTCTCTTCGGTGAAATGTTTTTAATAAAAGACCATTGTATTTTATCTATTTTCTCAAGCGAAGTATCCACCACATTAGGTTTCTTTGAATGATATATGATAGCCTGTGCACTAAACAGTGATAGGTTCAAATCTTCCGTCTCGGATAAACCAATACTCGAAGTAAAATTGGAAAAAGAGTATTCCAACGTAAAGGATGGAAATTTCTTGATGTTGAATTTCTCCATGATGTCTTTTTTTGTAAACAGGTATTCATTGGACGTGTTACTTGTAGTTCTTCCCTTAAATCTTTTCATGATAGATACTAAATTGTCAACAGTCGAAAAGAACGATGGATTAATAACATTAATGGTAATGACGACCTTTAATTTTTCGATGGGTACATTATTTGTGAAATGTGCTAGTATGTCTGTCGTGACTAAAAAACTGAAAAGTGGTAGCCTCAAAGAAGTGGCCTTACCAAGCTTACAAACAATTGTATTCGCAGATACTGAAATTTCATACTCCTCGAAGATACTACTATTAAACTCTACTAACTCCCATGCTGTTCTTTTTTCATTGGTGTTCATGGATTTGAGGCCGAGTTGGATATTAGATACTGACACATACTTCGAGGTTGAGAATATAACTTTCACATTTTCAATGCGCAGATCTATTAGGCGCATCCTCATGATTAGATTTCGATTAATTTCTGCAAACTCATGTAGAATTGTATCATCTATTAATGGAGCTACATTTTGCGCATTGGTATCATTTCCTTCCTTCGATTTAGATGTTTGCTTTGTTTGTTTTTGTTTTTTAAACAGGTCATAATGTAGAATGGTGTTTGATGTCTTCAAATAGGAATTCCATTCATATAATTCGAACAAGGTATCATTACAACCATCTTCCTCTACCACTGAGGATTTAAGGGTAAGTAAATACACAACATGGTTCATTGAAAACAGATCTCCATTAGATATTTCATGCCCAAATACCTCAATCTCAGTTGTGCCGCCGTGTTTTTGATCTATCGATGCCATCAACAGATCCATTTTTATCTTTTGGCCGTTGGGCAAGTTGACTTCAATGGCATTTAAGTAAAACTTGAATCGCAGTAACACTTTGAATAGTAATAATTGTAATCTGGTCAGTCTAACTGAAAGCACCGATTTTCTATTCGTTGGGGTATTGTTGTCGTTATTGGTTTCCTGTTGTTTCGGTGGCTCCTCTGGTAATATCACCTCGATATTGCTCAGCACCAGCGTGGGCTCCAAACTTGCTCTAAGATTTACTGTCCTGATTGATATTGTTACACCATTTACCTGGATAAGAATATTTCTGATTGCAGGTCCGAGTAATATGCCGAATGAGAAACGTCGTACTGGAAACTTGAGAAGCTTTAGAATTAGCCATATTGAAAATTGCAGTACAAATTCAACTAGTAATATTTTCAGCAAAAGCTGGGAAACAGAAAGCAAAAAATCAAACAACCACATATATATTTTTTGTTTTTCTCTTTTTTATCACACCTGGTGGATTTTAAAATTATTAGGAATATTAAACAGTAATAATTACAATTTGGCCAAAAACCAGCTTAACTTTATCTTATTCCAATTTTGTATCTTAAACTCTTAGAGAATCAGTAAGTGTCTCTATAATTTTCGTTTTCTTTAATGCAAAATGCTTAGTTTCATTTACTTTCAGCAACCAACTGCCGTTTTATTATTTCAACTCAAAAAAAAAGAGGCAAAGGGAGGACAGAGTTTTGAAGTTTTGAGCTATAGGAAGAAACGGCGAACGGTCTATTGTTATGCTCTCTTATATGCCCTGTCTCTGAATGTTTTCCTGTCGAATGAATGCTTCAAATACGCTATCCTTGTATTCATAGTTGTCTTTTTCCTGATTTGAGCTTTTCCATATTCTCGATATAACTCCTAGCCGTCTATAAACGGTCCGCAGGACCTTAGTCACAAAAATGTATGCATACGCAGCAGCAGAGAGAGAGAGAACCCTATTTTCCGTAGCTCATCGCGGGATTTTTTGTTATTTTTTCATTTTTCTTCATTTGTTCCTTTGATGATTTTTTCAGTAACTTTTCACGTGATGGCCCTTTATTTCCCTCTTAAGACCACTTTCTTCAACATTTAAAAATAGATTTACAGTCAAATGGATCTGCCTGGCGATAGTTTACCGATGTAGAATCTATCGGACCGGCAACACGTCCGATACTGTAACGCCTTCTTAGTCAAAAAGCGGGGAAGTAAGGATATCTTTAAATTTCGGTGCTTTTACCCTCCGGTAGCGACAGAGGAAAAGGCATCGAGCTTGTATATATTATGCCCATTCACTTTTCGAAGCTGACAGTTTTGTAGACTACTGATATCAGCAAACTGTCCTCTGGGTTTCGTAGGATTAGCGGGCCCTTGTTTTCTATAGATTCTACTACTTCCTGTGGGAAATTCCGCGTGCTGCTGGCAATATTAACCGCTAAAATCTTGGTGTTTGGAGACACATCTACGGTGGTGAAGATCTTGCTGGATGCCCTGTCGATGTGGCATTGGACATCGTTCCTTGTGGGCGCCCTCTCTGTAAGTTCCGTAATGTCCTTGCCGCTGAAACTATCGCAGAGTTGTTTCTGCAACTCTGCAGCGTATTCAGTGAGGAACTGCGTTTTGTCACTGGGCACTTCTAAGTCATTCGGCGTCTGCAAATGCTGCGTGGTTTTCCATAGCGACGGATCGCACATTTTTAAGCTTAAAGCCGCTTTATTGTTACAGATATAAGTGCTGACGCGGCTGCGGTAATGGTGAACTATCGGTTTCAGCTGCTTTTTGGATGTGGGTTTCAGTTGTATCAGGAGGCCCTTGGGGGCTCTTGATCTGCTGTTCCTTTCACTCCTCATGGGCGATGCAATTAGCCCTGCAAGTGTATTAGTGTCCAGTTCAAAATCGGTGACCCCGAGATCCGCATACTCCTTGTAATCCTGGAAAAACAACTTCCTCTTCTTGTCGGACCAGCACTCGAATCTGGTTAGCAACGGCGATACCGTTGACTCTGTCTCAGCTCTGAACCGCTGCCGAACAGGCATCAGCAACCGTTCGTACAGCTTCCTGTTCATTTTACTCATTTTCCTCTATACCCAGTGCCCTTATAAATATAAGTAGAGGGAAAGAACAATAGAGACAGTTGGTGGGAACGTGGTATAAAAGAATCAATTGTTCAAAACACTAGAAAAGCAATTAGTATTGTTGGTCCCGTGACCTAATCACATCGAGTTCCAAAACCCGATTTTCCATCTTTTTTCATCTTTTTTCATTTATTTTTATTTCATTTCGATGCCCCGATAAGCTATAACTTTTTCAGACGTAGTGCAGTGAGATCACGTAGGAGGGATATACAATTACGTATTGGAACGGCTATTGCTGAGTATATAAATTCCTAGTTTGAATGGCGGCAACTGTCTGGTCACTCAGAATATCAACAGCCTGCACACAATACGGTCCTCCTAAGTTCCTAGCTATACAATATATGTTTATGGGATTACATTCACGAAAGGGCTGGATTTTAAGATAAAAAGGATAAACTTGGAATACATAATAAAATCATCAAATTATATATAATACAGGAATATAAAGATTGGGGGTATGTGGTGTTTACACTACCACTATGATGCAGAAAATAACTAAATTTGGACAATAACAAAAAAAAAAAACTGGGGAAGAAAGAAAATACATGTTATCTTTTGATATTTTTTTTTGTACTAATTTTCCATTAAGAGTGCAACTTGGTTATAGCTTGCACGTCTTCCTTTAGAGTCTCGTCGATAGCTTCGAAGTTACCATGAGGAAGAACTGTTCGAGGGGTGTTCTGTTTGGCGGCATCCTTATCATTTATTGGAAGACTAGCTGTGCGCTGATTAGTTATTTCATATTGGACACTACCTCTGGTGTCACTTGCAATGTTATTTTCACTAACTTCGTTTAGTGGACCTCCATTTGGTAATGAACCAACTCTCGTTCTTTCCTGGTTAGGCATCATTTCAGCATTCAGAGGGCTACCTGGTTGGCTAGAACTTGTTTTCCTTGGGCTAGCAGCCGAAGAGCCTTTTCTGGCTAATTCAGGGTTCACTGAGTACCTTCTACCGTCAGAGGTAATCAGATTGCCCTCATCGTCTACTCCAACAATGTTGCCCACCTTAGAGCCGTTACGACTTTCGGTAGCGTTTAGTGTGCTCTCAGAGGAAGAGCCACGGGAGGAATCGCTAGTTTGCTTCTTCAAACCTGGCGCTTCCACCGCTTTGCTTGCCTTTCTACCCGCATACTCGGCTCTACCACCAATGAAGGAATTCCTGTGATGACTGTGGTTGAATTCACCCAGTGCCTTGAAGTCGGAACACCACTTCTTGAATTGTACTTTAAATTCATCATTATATTCATTATCATCAGGCGTCAATCTCAAGTGCCATTCAGTCCTTTCGCCAATATCAGTCAATGGCTCAGAGGCATTCAAATCAAGAGATGCGTTAACATTAGTAGAATAGCCACCGTTTAATGGTTTAGTACTAGAAGATCTCTTTCCGCCTCTCAAGAACCTTGGAACGGCAGAGGTGATAGATGGGGATCTTGCCTTTGCCTCCATAATTGGTTGTTGGACTAGAGGTGGTATGGTCCTCGATCTCGAACTCTTTAGTGGCCTTGCAACGAATACCATTTCTTTATCGGTAAAGTCGCCCAAAGTTACATCACTTAATGCAAAACTCTTTTCGGGGATCAAGTTATTCAAACTAATAGCAATGTGACAGTAATTATCGTTAGCGTTCGTCCTCATATCAGATGAGAAGTCACTATCCTTGAACTCATGCAAATAGTGGGAAGTCAAGATGAAGTAACCCTTTTTGAATTTACCACCCTCCTTACTGTTGCGATAGTACATGTAACCCTTTCTAATACATTTGGAAGTTGGAGCCTTCATGTTTGGATAAACAAGATCAGAGAAAGCTCTAGGAGTTGGTCTTGGATCATTCGACAACCAGTTTAACATACAATTGGTGTGGTGAGAGACGAATTGATCCCATTCAACATTGGCTGGTTTGGATAACATACCATGTTGTAATTCCTGACATAGATTCTTCAAGATAATACGAGCTTCAGAATCTATCAATGCAGAGTAAGTCTCTAAAGCGTTTTGAATTCTAGTGTAGACAATTCTCTCCAAATCCAAACCGTTACTTTGCATGTTGATAAAGGCCTCCATCAAGTATTTTTCTTCGGCCAACTGTTTCTTCAATTGAGTTTCCAATTGAACTTTAACCAAATATGGGTCACACTTAGGTTGAATAACCTTGGTGGCATCTTCATTTTCATCAGATAATTTCCTAACCATAGAGTTGTACTTTTGTAGTAACTTGGAAGTTTGGGTTATGTGAGAAACTAAATTGGTCTTGAAGTCATCGTGTAAGTCTTTGATTTCTCTGATTTTTATGGACAGGTCTTTACATAGACTTTCAAGTTTAGGAATGATGTTTTCCAGGATCTCTCTGGAGATCTTTAGCTGCTGACCGGCCAAAGAGCTGTGGTATTTCTTCAACAATACTTGAACATCCTGAATTGACCCCGAGCCATACTTCATGAAACCAGATGGGGCCAAAGCGTCACCATCGGCTGAGACGGCAGTCTCGTCATTAATATCTCCATCAGCCTCAGTATTGTTTGAAATTTCCTTTTGCAACGCTTCCAATGCAGAGGCAGCTTCCAGCCTCTTCTTTTCAGCTGGAGTAACTGGTTGCTGTCTCTTAGTTGGCACAGTATTTTGGTATGGGTCCGCGATCTTGTTGTGGTCGTCTAGATCCGTCAAGAAGGTGAAGTTAACCTTTTTTCTGAGACGCATGTGCATTCTAGCAATCTGCTCCTCCGTATGTGCCGCTTCAATTAGATAGTTGATCAGGAATTTGACTATCTTGCTCCATTTCTTGAATCTATCCGCCAGCAACACGGTTGGGTACTCTTTCACGAACTGAGAGTGGTGGTATCCGTTAACGTACTGGTCCCTTGTGCTCATACTGGCCACAGGGCTGCTGCTGTCGGTCAAGTTTTCAGGAACAGGCACTGGCACATAGTATGGTGAATTGATCTCGTTGCGGCTCACGGAAGGACTTGGGGTATTGGTCTTGTACAGGGTGCTTTCGTGGGTGCCGAGATATTTAGGGTTGAACCCATCGAACTTGTTGTCAGCGGAGCTAGCCTGTAAAGAGGTGGTCTTTACCAGCTTGATGTCCTCTTTCTCGCGTGGACTGACCACTTTCGTCAATTTAGACCCGATATGGGCGGTGTGCTTTATAATATCATCAGCAAGACTAACTTGCCTCTGGTATTCTGTCATTGTTTTTTTGTTGTGTTTTCTTGTTAGAAGAGTATAGGGTGAGATGTATTAAGAAGGTATATGCAATTACAACAAGTTTTCGAAAACATGTGGGTATTTATATGAACATTTTTAAGAGAAATTTATATGAAGCTTTAACGAGAAATTTTTAACCTGGCCCATAAGGACATGCGTAAAGGAAGGAGGGCGGGGAGAGAGAGAGGCCCCTAAGAAGATTAAAATGTCCCAGTAATTGTTCACTAGGTTGTTGATGTTGTTTTATCATCATTTTCCTGGTATTGGAGTATATTTTGGAGTACTGGTTTTTGGAGTGTACTACGAGCAGCACCACAGGCAGCATTCGCAAGCAGCATTCACAAGTACCTGAGAAGTACGATAGGCTTTTTTATTATTTTTTTTTTTCCCAACTTCTATGCATGGATCTGGGGTAAAAGCCACTTTTCACTTCCCTCCTTTTCGTGGCGCCGAGAATCAGGAGACGGCTTCGTTCCACCAGCGATTGCCAATTCAGCCGTTCGGTAACAGCTAGGAAAACTCGGGTCTCTTAAAAACTGTTAAGCAATTCCTTCCGATGAGCTATTATACAACAAACAATAAATCCGGGGCCGGGGGCGGGGGCGGGGCGGGAACATGTTACCCTCACCGAATTGTCGGCATACGCCCGTAAATTTTCCTGCACGCTTCTCTGCTCCGTACGGGAATATTACAGGGCAGGGAATGCGCAAAACTTTCAAAGTTGTTCCGGTAGAAGGTAAACCCACGTCAGCCGTACGAAGCTTTTGTGCGGCCTCTGTTCACCCCCGCCCCCGCATTTTTATTTTTTTTTTCTTTTTTCTTTAAAAACTTTGTCTCTGTCCCCTGGATTTTGACCTAAAACGGAAAAAAGGGAAGTTGATCTACGCTTTTATATTTGTTTTGTTCTTTTCACTCGATGATGCGGTAGTTGTTTCAGGTACGGCTGTAGTTTTCTGAGATAATCAGGTGAAAATACCATGAATTTATAAGGACAAAATAGGACAATTCTCTTAGTGGTACGTAGAATTGAAATAACAAAGAAGCCCCTCTTTTTTTTTTATTATTGGATTATATAGCTTGCTAAGACAAATGCGAAAAAATGAATAAATTAATAATAAAAACAGCCTTACATAAAAAGGGGAAAGTGTGAGTGGGCGCGGGCGGGGCGAAATGCCGGTGGAGCGGTGTTTTGCGGTGCGGTTTAATCGGTCTTAGCTTTTCCCCGTATCGTTTTGATAGCTACAGTTAGCATTGTGCTGAACCACACAGCGTTGAGGACGTCTAATATCAGGTTCCCGACGACGATGATAGTGGCCTCCAGAAGCAGGAATTGGTCGTCGTTCCGGACGAGGTAGAAGTCCCAGGTGAGTTTTGCGATCTGGTACCAGCCCCAGGCGATTCTGGCACCGAAGAACAGCAGCAGCAGCACCAGGTTGTTCAGCAGCAGCAGGACGCCGCAGAGGCGGTTCTCCGTGGGCAGGTACTTGAGGCCGAACCACCGGAAGTTCAGGAACGGGTTTGAGAGCTCAAACATGAGGAACACTGGGGCGTAGTACTGGAGGTAGGGCTTGAGGCCAATGGTAAACACGATGGTGGACACGATGCCGTGCAACACGAACGGCAGCGTCGAATGCATGGCGGAGATGTACATGTCCCACACGAAGTACCCAATTGCATACACGGTAATGACCTCTGTGTCTCTGCAAGACCCGAAGATGCGTGAGCTGGCGTCCTGGTATGCGGCACTCTTTTCTTTGTCGCACAGGAAAAGTAGCGACAGGTACACCACCACTATCGACTGTAGAAGCGACACAAAGTGTATTGCGGCTTGTATGTTCAGGTTCTCAGCCCTCTTTTCGTCCTGGGGGTTTTTCGTGTGACTCAACCGCCACCTCGTGAGCCGTGGGAACACCAACCGCAACGCAATCAAGTACCATACTTGGTACGCGAGCGCCACGTAGAATACAGAATGCAAGTTCTCCAAGATCGCCGCAGAGGAGACAACGTCATGCTCTTTCAGGAACCCAACGAGAGCCTGGAACCATGAAGGGCTTGGGATGTCTAAGAATGCCTCTAAAAGGACCTTGAAATCCATTATTATTATGAAGCTTTTTTTTTTTTCAATTCCAAGAGGGAAAATTTGTAGGTCCCCTTTTTTCCCGTTGTTGTTGTCTTAATTAGAGTTTGCTGGAGTACTTTAAACAAGGTTCTTTGATCGACAGTACCATATGACTTATATATTCAAACCTTTTTCCACTAACGAAAAAAAAATTTTTTTTTTCTTCTTTGTTTCTATCCCACTCAAAATAATACGTCATGGTCGTTATTCTCGCAACTTTTGTCTTGTCGCTGTCCTCCTCGCGCTCTGGCCAGTCAGCATTCTACGGAGTTTTCTCAGTAAACAAGTTCCCATTGTACCTATAATTACCTAATTCAACTTGGGCACTCATGTCCACCGAGTCATTTTTATACATTCTATGTTGTACATTGTACAGTATACATTCTACATTCTACACACTATGCACTATGCATTGTACACTAGTCTCTTTCTCTCTCTTGCTGTGTTGTGTCTTTGGGCCCTCGAGGAATAGAACCCATTTCTAGGGCTTAAAGAACTTGGTAAACGACAATGCCCTAAAATACCCTAAAATACCCTAATGGCATGGCGTGACGGTTCGTATAGTAGTATATATTCCGGGTAATGTTTTGAAAATTTTTTTGATATTTTATTTTTTTTTTTCAATTTTTAGCGATGAGCATCGCCTATTCTTATTTTTCAATTTATATATGCAATGCATTCATTAAATAGTAAGTAAAAAGTTGAGAATATTAAACAAATCAATAAAAACAAGAATATAAAAACAGTTACATAAATATATATAAGGTGTGATGTCTCGTATTATCGTTAAGGGGCTGCCTGTTTATATGGAAGAGCCGGAATTGAAGGCTCATTTTGCGAAAAGACTGATCACTACCCATGGGACGAGCCAGGTCGATGGTCTGATTACGGATTTGAAGATATTGAAGAATAGAGAAGGCAAGAGTAGGAGGTTTGCGTTTATTGGGTTCAAGGACGAGCAGGATGCGTTCGATGCGGTGAACTACTTCGATGGCACTTTTGTAAACACTTCAAAGATGGAGGTCGCGATGGCCAAGAGTTTCGCTGATCCTAGGGTGCCTGTGTCCATGAGGGAGAAGCGGAGAGAGGCGTTTAAGAGGTTAAGAGAGCAAGAGGAGAAGTTGATGGCCGAGAAGGACAAAAGGATAAAGCTTCAGGATACGAAGAGTAAAGTTAGTATCGATAGCGAGATTGAGAAAGATCATGACCTGAAGGAATTTATAGAGACTATGAAACCCAGTGCACAGACTTCTTCTTGGGAGAAAGTAGCAGGTGACACAGTGAAACCGGGGCAAGCCGGTTCTAACCCGTTATTGGCAGATCGAGATGAGGAGCAAAGTGCAGTCAATCCTTTGCTAGCACATGCCTTGTCTATGAAGAGCAATGATGATGGAGAGAGTGACGAAGAATATACGGATTTTGGCAAGAAAGAGAAAGACGAAGACGAAGTCGAAGAAAGCGGAGAGCTTATGTTGCCTTTATCTGAGGTAAACGCGGACACAAATGAGGAGCCTAAAGAAGATGATGGCCTTGCCAAAAATGAAGAAATATCAGATTTAGATTGGATCAAGCAACGCCGTGTAAGAATAAAAGAAAGTGGTGAAAAGGTTGAGACCAAGTCAGTAGAGTCAGCTTCTACTGGCCAGGAATTAAAGGAAACGCAAAAGGAGCCAGAATTGTTGGAGGAGCAACAACAACAAGACAGTGAAGAGGTGGCAATCAACAAGATAAAATCAACAGGTAGATTGTTTCTACGTAATATCCTCTACACATCGACTGAGGATGATTTCAGGAAGCTTTTTGGTCCATTTGGAGAACTAAAAGAAGTACATGTCGCAACAGATACTAGGACAGGACAATCTAAAGGGTTTGCCTATGTACTATTTAATAATCCCGACGATGCTGTACAAGCCTACATTGAACTAGATAAACAAATTTATCAAGGTCGACTTCTTCATATCTTGCCTGCAGATGAAATGAAGGATCATCGTCTCGATGAATTTGATTTGAAGAATATGCCACTTAAGAAGCAAAAGGAACTTAAAAGAAAGGCAACCGCGGCCAAGTCTACATTTGCATGGAATTCCTTGTATATGAATCAAGATGCCGTGTTAGGAAGTGTCGCGAATAAACTTGGTGTTAATAAATCTGACCTTATCGATCCTGAAAACTCTAGTTCAGCTGTTAAACAGGCATTGGCTGAAGCACATGTTATCGGAGATGTTAGAAAATATTTCGAGGGTAAAGGTGTGGATTTGACCAAATTCTCTCAACTTAAATCACCATCGCAACGTGACGATCGTGTAATTCTAGTGAAGAATTTCCCATTCGGGACTACCAGGGAGGAATTGGGTGATTTATTTTTACCTTTCGGACAACTAGAAAGGTTACTGATGCCTCCTGCTGGTACAATTGCCATTATCCAATTCAGAGATACTGTTTCGGCACGGTCGGCCTTTACAAAACTGGCGTTCAAGAGATTCAAAGGTACTATTATCTACTTAGAAAAGGGGCCAAAGGACTGTTTTACAAAGGAGGCAACAGCAGAAGATAGATTAGAATTGGATGAGGAGAGAACGGCGGTCACGGCGGGCCCATCCTCAGCAGACTTGTTAGATGTTTCCGCCAACAAAGATAAGGATGCGACAGAAGAAGTAGATGACGTTGCTACAGGGCCAACAGTTTCGATATTTATTAAGAATCTGAATTTTAAAACAACAAATCAACAATTAACCGATAGGTTCAAAGTGTTTAATGGATTCGTTGTTGCCCAAGTCAAAACAAAGCCCGACCCGAAACAAACGAATAAGACTCTTTCAATGGGTTTTGGATTTGCTGAATTCAAAACCAAAGAACAGGCAAATGCCGTTATTGCTGCAATGGATGGGGCAATAATTGATGGACACAAAGTACAATTGAAAATGTCTCATAGACAAGGTAGCTCCAACTCTTCCATTGATAAAAAACGTTCTAAGAATGGTAAGATTATTGTTAAAAATTTACCATTTGAAGCTACTAGGAAAGACGTTTTTGAATTATTTAGCTCATTCGGTCAATTGAAATCCGTAAGGGTTCCAAAGAAATTCGATAAATCTGCCAGGGGATTCGCATTTGTTGAATTCTTATTACCCAAGGAAGCTGAAACTGCCATGGATCAATTACAAGGTGTCCATTTATTGGGACGTAGATTGGTTATGCAGCCTGCTGAACAGGAAGCTGCGAACGCCGAAGAAGAATTGCAAAGGATGACTAAAAAGGTTAGGAAACAGGCGGCTGTGAGTGAAATTGCAGCCATGACCAGAAATGTTGGTAAGAGGAAGTTGGAGATGGAAGGGGATGAAGAAGATGGATTTTAAGAAGATTAGTTGATAATATAACAATGAGCATCTATATATTCTATTTCCGACATAAATAACGCATCAATCATACTTTCTGCATTTACCATTTTTTTAACAAATTGAAACTTAGTTCCATTACATATAATGTTTCTAGATGCTGTAGCTAAGTTACAAGGTTATGATACTACATTATATAATGATGGCCCGTTGAGCTTTCTTGCCTAATAAAAAGTAGCGAAAGGGTTTGCGTTTTCATGGCCTTTATATAAGATACCGCTGGACCCCGTATTACTATTCTTATGTCTAAATGTAAAACCGATCAACCTCGAGTCAACTTCAGAGTCGTCGACCATGGCTGCCAATTTGTCCTGTCTTTTGAACACATCAGCGTATTTGGCCATATCAGCTTCGTTTGTGAAGTCATCAAAATAGCCAGCATCGGTTTCGCTGTCCAGTTGTGGTGTAAATGGTGGAGACAATTGCCTTAATGTATCAAAATTTATTTCACGAAAGTAATTCATTCTTTTGACGTGCTCAAATGACCTTAGTCTATTTATTGGGTCTGCAATCAATCTTGTAATAAGTTCCCACGCACGATCAGAGATCGCAGACCTTCCGTCATTAAGATGTGGTCTTCTTAGTGTACGTTTCCAGTGTCTCAAATTTTCATAAGTTTCATTGGTAGTTGACCCACTAAATGGTGTGTACCCCACCAAACTCTCAAAGAGCATACAACCAAGGGACCAATAATCGACGGTATAATCATATTGTTTTCCTTCCAAAACTTCTAGTGCCATGTAGTCTGGGGAGCCAACCATAGAGTTTGCATAGTTTACTTCCTTCTGTCTTAACGTTTGGTACATACGTCTTCGATCTTCAATGGACTTTTCCGTGAAAGCTGGGAACTCCAGATTTTTTACTTCTTCTAATCTGATTTTCATACTCTCGATTCTCTCATTGGAAACAGTACCAGCTGCAAGACCAAAGTCAGTTAATTTTATATGACCCTCGGCATCTATTAAAAAATTTTCAGGTTTTAAATCCCTATGTGTGTAACCAAGATCGTGAAGGGCGTTTACTGCAGAGAACATTTCGCTTAAATAGAAACGGGCGTGGGGGCTTCTTAGAGTCTTTGTATTAATCAAAAGTGTTCGGAAGTCACCACCAGGTACGAATTCCATCGCAAGATATAAACTCTCGAGGTCTTGGAAGGCATACAGAAGTTTGACCAACCAATCAGATCTTGTTGTAGTTAAAATATCCCTCTCTGTCAGAATGTGATTGGTTTCATTTAGTTTCACCAAAAGCTTTTTATTCAAGATTTTCAACGCACAAACTTCTTTGGTGTCCTTCTTCCTCGCTAAATAAACTTGACCGTAACCACCTTGCCCCACCTGCGTTATCATTTCAAAATCTCTAGTTTTGGGCTTCAATCTCCGTTTCCTTAATACTTCATTTTCCTTACGCAGATACTTGTTCCATTCCTCGTTTAATTGGCTCTCCGACACCGCGTGAAGTTGCTTGTATTCCTGTATATTGGAAATCATTTGTTTAGTACGTTGTCTCCGGCTGATCACATAGTCAAACATGTCACAGTAGTAGTCTAGAAAATACATCTGGCAAACACTGACAAGTCTCTGAGTCTTACTGGAAGTGGCCTTTTTATGAAAGCCGACCGGTAGTTTCTTAGGAGAATTTATAACACGTCCCTTGGGATTGGGGTTCGAGTGCTGGTTGACATTTTTTGACTGAAAAATGCTCCTCATTGGCGATCCTAAATCATACGGCGACCCGTTCTCTTTATACCTGGTCGGGGTAGCTGGTAGTTCGTGTTTCTTGAACGGCGTGTTGCCAGTGGCAGGGGATAGTCCATTCAGTCCCAACTGGCTGATATTACCCGTTAGATCTTCGATCTCCTCTCCTCCGTGTCTCTTATACATCGTATATATCTTCCCTCCTGGACACAGTAACTTCAAACACTTGTTGCTATACCAACTCAGTCTCTATAGGTATATAACAAGCAATTGAATTCAAATCACAAATTCAAGTTGTATACATTGCCAATGACCCAAAGTGTTTGAACGTTGTTTTTGATCCCTCCCCCCAGGATTCCCTCTTCATGATCTGTCGTGTAATGGGATATGGAATTTTCATGAAAAATTTTTTTTTTTTTGATTTTGGCGATGAGCTGCTCATCGCATCTTAAACACAACATTGATAGTGAGTGTTTGCTTACAAGAAGAGGTCGTTTATCTATTAGAGTTATATTGTAACTCTTGCATATTGACTCATAAGGGGAAGCCTTAATAAAAAAAAACCAAAAAAATATAGTATTATGTCGAATATTGTGGGAATTGAATACAACCGTGTTACGAACACCACCGCTACTGACTTTCCAGGTTACTCCGCTGATGGTTCTAATGCTTGGGACCTGGAAAAGTTTAAAGAGACATTTAATGTTGAGATTTCTAGCAAGGAAGGGAGGGAATTGAACTTCGATATGATTGGCATCGATACCTCTTTGGCGAATGCGTACCGTCGTATTATGATTTCCGAGGTTAAATCTGTTGCCCCAGAATATGTATACTTCTATAACAATACTTCAGTGATACAGGATGAGGTTCTTGCACACAGAATTGGTTTGGTACCCTTGAAAGTGAACCCAGATAAGCTAGAGGAGTTGGATAAAAGTGACCCCGCGAACCCGCAGTTTGAGGACACCAACACTATTGTTATGGAGCTGAGGGTTGCTTGTACAAAGAACCCAGATGCGCCAAAGGGCTGCACCGATCCCAAAATTCTGTACAAAAACGCACATGTTTACGCTCGTGATTTGAAGTTTAAGCCACAGAACAGCCAACTGGAGACGTTTGCTAATGATATAGTAGTTCCATGTGATCCAGATATCTTACTAGCAAAATTAAGACCAGGCCAAGAAATAGACCTAGTCACACATTGTATTCTAGGGAAGGGCGCAGACCACGCCAAGTTCTCTCCAGTGTCTACTGCATCTTACAGACTACTTCCTCATATTCAAATACTGGAACCAATCACAGGTGATGCCGCAAAAAGATTCCAGGCCTGCTTCCCAAAGGGCGTTATTGGTATTGACGAAAACGGCGAAGCTTTTGTTCAGGACGCAAGAAAAGATACCGTCTCCAGAGAAGTTCTAAGACATGAGGAATTCGCAAACAAAGTTAAGCTAGGTAGAGTAAGAGACCACTTTGTGTTCAATATAGAAAGTACTGGTGCTATGAGCCCAGAAGAAATTTTCCTAAAATCTGTTAAAGAATTGAAGAGAAAGGCTAATTACTTGAGAAATTGCCCAATTACTCAGTGAAAATATCCACGGTGGATAATCGAAATCATGAAAACACCATAAATTAGAAAAAACAAAAGGCAGGATAAAAGGCAGAAAAGTACTATAAAACTTACAAAGTAACTTATGTTTGAGGAGGAGTTAATTATGTCGACTTATTTAATGCACACAATTGCATAGATCCTATGGTCATTGGCAATTAGATTTCTGGGAGATTTGTTCTATTCTCAAAAATTCTTAGTCATGTTGGGATCAATTTAGATTATTTTTTTTATATATCACTGAAAAATCTTAGAAAGAGAAAGATACTGTCTTTTTTTTTATTCGTTTCCTTTGTAATCCCGTTTTCTACGTATATTGAGATGAAATATTAGTAAAGTGATTGTCGTAATTTCTGCACATATGATTAGTACCTATAACAAAGTAAAATTGTTAGGATTTTTGAGTTGTAGTTAGCATGCTTCATTTTATATGTCTATTTTTTATTTTATTTTTAATTACACCATTGTTGTTGTACTGTATGCAAGTTTCTCCGCTAATAACTCGTCTACGCTTCCGGGCAAATTTACTAGAGTCAAATAAACATTACCGTCGTACCCGTCACTTGTCAAATAGTTCCGATCTTCGCTTTCAACGTGACCCAAGTCACCAAAATTAACACATGTCACACAAAAAAGAATATACTGTGTAACAAATGTTAGAAATTCGAAAAATATTATCCCTAGATTGCCGCTAAAATTTGAATACGGCAGAGATTCGCCAATTATCTGTAGTGTTGCACCGCCCCTACGCTCACCTTCCACCATGTACTTACCAAACATAAATGGGGATGGAAGCCCATAGTTACTATTCTGTTTTTCAGGGTATATACCGTCTTCGACATCAAAAAAATCTGTTGGAAAAAAAATGGCCATCAAAATGTATATGATATTTACCGATACGACCATATTGAAAAGCACAGCTCTGATTTTCCGCTTCAGGAGATCCAGTTGATCATCTGATGGACCTGCACCTTCCTCTCTGTTAGAATCTGCTGTGGCTAAGAACCCTCCTGGAAGATCCATCCCTACATTTCGTGGCATCGCTGTAGTTCGGTGGATTAGAAACTGTGCATATGTTTTATCAGGAAATGGAGATATTAGAAGTGCCTGCACCAAACATCTGAATATTAGGCTGATAAAATTGGTCCCATACTTCATGTATTTCAGAACTATTATAAGATACCCGAGGAAACCCAGCTTGAACACCAAATTCTGACTAAAGTTCCTTTTCCGTAGATCATAAATACGTTTATTTCCCCTTACTTCATCCGTAGGCATTTTAATTGCTCCATATAAAACCACTCCTATTTTTGTCACTGCCAAATGGCCCTTTTCTCGAAATGTATCCAACCAAAATATTTAAAAAAACCCTAACTAACTCTATTTAGAGCTAGATCTCATCAGTTTATGAAAGGGATAGTTAAAGAGTTTGAGATGTTCAAACGCTTGTCCTCGACATTTAGTTTCACCAGAATTTAACGATTATCCATGCAAACGACTATAATGAATAAGTGTAACTCGGGCCAGGGCCGCTCGCTTCATTCAAAGGAAAAAAAAAAATTAAAGTTAACCTGCCACTTGCCAGAATTGAACTAGCGACCTTTGCATTACAAGTGCAACGCTCTACCACTAAGCTAAAGAGGCAAATATCATGAAGTAAGTTTCTAGTGAGTGAATCTCGGCCATACGGTTATTCGCATATTTATCGTTCATTCTATCCTACTTAGGTACTCTGCTCAATAAAAATATTGTCACTAATTAAATCAATTTGTTGTTGTTTTTTAACTTTATATTTAGTACTATATAGAACCGTTGGGATTACAATGCAGAAAATATATCATAAACGATCGGAACCTGTTAGTCTAACGGCAGCACCATACTTTTGTAGTTTTGTCAAAAGAACGTCACCTTGCTTCACCAATAAGCTGTATTGAGCATTCTTGTTATCAGGTCTATTTGTCTCGACTATACCGTTTACCCTATCAATGACGCAGTTTAGTTGCCTATTTGGGATGAATTTTCCTAAATCCTTGTCGAGGAATTCGACAGAGACGCCGAAGGCACTCGCCATGGATTTCAAAGACAAGGTCTTGTATGATTCTAACAACTGTGCGTAAACTTTTCTTCTCATTTCCCTAACAAAGTAGTCGGCATGATTGTTTAAGTATTTGGAAGGGAGTAATACCCTGTCGTAAGTTTCCAGTAGAAATGGGAAAAAGCTGGCGTAATCTGAAGTATACAAGGAAATTGTTAGCGATGAAATGGATTGCAGTGCAGGGGTTGTGTTAATCAAGGATAACAACTCTGGTGAATCCACCACCTTGGATTTTAAGTCGGTTCTCATTAGCGCGAAGAGACCAGCTACGGAAGCATAAGTGGCAACGTTTTCGTAAGAGGTCAATTCTACTGAAGTAAAAGTGGCCAGCGAGTCAACTAATAGGTTAGCAGCCTCCTTGAAGTCTCTTATAGCTAAACAATGAATACCCTTGTACGTCTTGTATCTATTCCTTCTTTCCCAATCACCACCTTTCTCGATCATGGCATTGGTCTGGGCCAGGTTCTCCTTTACAAACAGTTGATCATTATAGAAGAAGCCCAGCCTCGTAATAGTCAACATAACATCAATTTTTGCACCGGTAGATATAACTTTATCCAACGCCTTCTCTAACGTTTCTTGGGCGTTCACACGGTCACCAATCTGGGCATAGTATTCACCAAGTGTTATCCACGCCTGTGCTCTTTCTAGTTCGCCTTCGTCATTCTCCTCAATGTCCGCGATTCTCTTCGTCAATTTCGCAATCTGAGTCTCGTTCGCCTCTTTCAAACGGTCATAGAGCCCCTGGTCAAACTTTAGTACCCCTTGTGGAACATACTCATCACATAGGTATTTGTAATAAGGAGCCATTTCCTCCTCTTCAATAAGTCCCATCAATTTCTCTAGTGCATCCTTGTGTGTATGTTCCAACTTCTCTTGTGTCAACAGGAACGCTAATTCACTGGCCTCATAGTTTGGGACCTTGTTCACAGTTGGATCAACATACTGAACATCTTCTTCGTCGTTTTGGCCCGTAGCCCTCTTATCGTCACTCATTGGTTATGTGCTGTTAATTTAATTGACGGTATATTCGCTTTCTTTACTCCGTTGTTCTTTTTAGGCCTTTCTAATACCAAAAACCCTTTCAAATTACAAGGTTTGCCACTTCAATGACAAAGGATTCTTTTCGTCTTCGCTTTTCCCGCTCCTTCAAAAAAAAAGTGGACCACTTTCTTGATTCTTTTCAAATTGACGTATTTCAGTAAGAGATCAACAAAGTTTAACAACTCTTCAGGCGGATCCACATACCATACACTAACAAACAGATACATATGAGCGTTGTTCATCCAGACACTGATCAATACCCGTTCAAATTTGAGCCGTTTTTGAGACAGGAGTACTCGTTTGCTCTCGATCCGGACAGACCGGTGTGCGAGCACTACAACTACAAGGTGGGTCCCAGCTCGTGTCCCAATGGCGTCAACTGTCCAAAGAAACATGTGCTTGGTATTTTCCAGAATAAGATTGTGTGTAAGCATTGGCTGCGTGGCCTATGCAAAAAAAATGACAACTGCGAGTATCTACACGAGTATAACCTGCGTAAGATGCCAGAATGCGTCTTCTACTCCAAGAACGGTTACTGTACACAATCTCCGGAGTGTCAGTATCTCCATATTGACCCACTAAGCAAAGTCCCCACATGTGAAGATTACGATATGGGCTTTTGTCCAGCTGGTGCCGAGTGTAAGAAGAGACACATCAAGAAAGTGTTATGTCAGAGATATATCAACGGGTTCTGCCCGTTGGGAAGAAGGGAATGTGATATGGCTCACCCTGTATTTTTTATTCCTGATCCAAGCAGTTCGCTAAGAATCAAAAAGGACGATGAGATCAATACCAGGAAGAGAGATGAGGAAAATGAGAGAAGGCTGAACGCCATTATTAATGGGGAGATATAGAAGAGTTACGAACAAATTACCTATCATAACAAAGATTGGGTCTATCCCATACGGAAAATGTGGAGGTCTTACTAAATTAAAAAGGCTTAATTAAGTATGGAAACTATGTAATAGTGGAACAGAAATACTACCAAAAAAAAAAAAAAATGCTGAATTGTAATCATTGGAATGTTAACTGAAACAGTATGCGGGAAATTTATCAAAAGGTTAAAAAAAAACTTTTATAGTGCTGTGTTGAGATTTAGAGCCATATTTTTAATTTAGATTCCTCGATCTATAATTGATCGGCAAAACATGGCATTGATGAGCCCGGTTGTAACGGCATAGGACGGGCCCAAATTTTAAATCTCGACTGGGTATCTATCGGACGAATGCGTAACTGTGTTAATAATGCTGGTGAGATTCAAAAACATAGTGAATTATTTTGGGTTTTTGCTTTCTCTTATTTTTATCAACTGGATAAGTTCTTCAAGGCTAACCCTTTGTATTAATATTTTCGATAGAATCTCGATCTCACTGGCCCATTCATTATACGTGGTTGAATCTAGAATATTCATTGCGATTGGATCTCTTTTTGAGATAGCGTTCAATAACCATTGCGACTTTTGCACAGGCGACGCACTTGGTATATTCCCCTTGGAAAAAGCGCTGTGCATTTCATCAAATGGTTCATAGCCTGTAATAAATGACATTAGGCATAGACCAACTGCATATAAATCTGTTTCAGTGCTAGGGCTACTATTGTCATTCGTTCCCGTGTTCATATCAAGTGAGGCGATCAACTCAGGTGCACAATATTCTAGGGTAGTCTCTATATGGGTTTCATTAGTTCCATCGACACTTTTTGGAACCGGTTCTGCGGAGGTGAAATCCGCTAGATAGAACTCGATGTTTTCGATTGCATCACGTGGCGTATTTAGTAGAATATTCGATGTTTTTATATCACCGTGAATAATATTTTTAGTTTTCATATAGGATAGTGCGAGTAAAAGATTATTCAGAATTTTCTGCCATATAACCTTGGCTGTCTCAGTGCTGAGGCCCTTGCGATGCTGGAGGATAAATTTATTTAGGTTCATATCAAATTTCTGCAACAGCAGCGCCGGTACGATTTCGCCAGATCTCAGTTGTTTGATGTAATTTTTATTCAGGTACGTGATCCCCTCAAAGGGCACGATATGGCTTTGCGGGTGTTGCAACAGTTTCAGTATCATGGCCTCCTTCAATATCTGCTGCGTCTTACGCTTGGAAGTAGGGCATTTGACCACCAGTGTGAAACCCGGGGTAATAAGCTCGTATATATAGGCAACAGTGCCTCGATCCACCATTCTCCCAGTTTTAGTCAGAGGGCTCCGGTAAACGTCGAATCTGCCGGACCCATACAGCTCGCTAGCGACCAGCGTAGGGTGCTCAAACCTCCAGGAGAGCTCACGCATCAGCTCGTTCCTCTTAATCGCTACCGTCAGGTCATTCTGCAGATACCCCAGCGACGACTTCAAGTTCTGGAATCCTCCTTCTTCTGGTTCCGGCGATATAGGGAAGAACTGTTTAGGTCTAGGGCGCCCATCAACATACGGAGATGTCGGTGGTGTATCCATTTAGCTGTTTGTTTTTTGTTTTTGTTTTGTTTTGTTTCTTCTTTATTATTACTTTCTCCTCTTCTCTTAATATTTTACAAAATATATCTCTGCTAATCCTACTTTCTTATCTCTTTTCCCAAATATTTTATTTTTGTGTTTTGTGAACTTGCGGTTTCTTTGAGCAGGCTTGTTTGCTTAATACCCAGTGAAGCGATTCAAGATCGATGTTAACACTGCAACCTCTAGATCAGAGAGTAAAGAATAAAAGTAATGAAGTGCTCCAGATGATTTATTTATTTTATTTTATTTATTTTATTTTTCTTTTTTTGGTTTGAACAGAAAAAAGCGTAAAGCACAGCCGATGACTCGTTTGTTCATCAAAATCATACAAACGTGTGTTGGAAGATTGGTTTTAGTCACTATTTACCAGTTCCACATGTCTTGTAATGATGTTCTGTGATATTATTTTTGAGGGGGGTATTGGAGTAGATGGGAATGGGGAGTGGCTGTATAAGTGAGATTTCCCTCTCTCTACCTTTAACGATTGTAGACCCCATCGCATCCGGTTCTTAAGGGGGGGGGAGCCCTCTTTTTAAATTAATTAATTATATTTGCTTAGGGGTTCTCTTGATTCTCACTGCTTTTCTCAGTACCAACCTTCCCCGATGAGGGTTCATATATTCATATGCAATAGTAATATATAAGTAGCTTTCCCTGTTTCTATTTCATTTCTTGCAAAACTCTCCCTGTCGAAAATAAAACACAAGCTTTTATAACTATAAGAAATAAATAATGCACAAAACATACTCGTTGAGAGAAAGTAGAAGGCCCACTGCTCAGGAAATACAGGCTCCGCCACCACCTGCGGCCAGCACGAAGTCGAAGTTCTTCGGTAAAGGCGGGATTGCTTTCACGTTGAGGAAGTCGGCTGCTGGGTCGATGGGGCCGGAGCTGTCCCGTAAGTTGTCCAAGCTGGTGAAGACGGAGAAGAACATTATGAGAGCGCTCGATGTGGCCGCTATCGAAAAGAAGGACGGGGCCAAGTTGCTGTCGCTGTGGGGTCTCGAGAACGACGACGATGTTTCGGATATCACTGATAAGCTCGGTGTCGTCATCTTCGAGATGGCTGAGCTGGACGACCAGTTTGTTGATAAGTACGACCAGTACAGGTTGACCTTGAAAGGTATTAGGGACATCGAGGGCTCTGTGCAACCTGTCAGAGACCGCAAAGACAAGATTACCGACAAGATCGCGTTCCTCAAGTACAAGGACCCTTACTCCAGCAAGATCGAGACCCTCGAACAAGAACTTGTCAGATGTGAGGCCGAGACCCTGGTTGCCGAAGCACAGCTGTCTAACATCACAAGGACAAAGATGAAGGCCGCCTTCACCTACCAGTTCGACTCCATCGTTGAGCACTCCGAGAAGATTGCTCTTCTTGCCGGCTACGGTAAAGCCTTGCTCGAGCTGCTAGATGACTCACCAGTGACTCCCGGTGAAACTAGACCAGCTTACGACGGTTACGAGGCCTCCAAACAAATTATTGTTGATGCCGAAGGCGCATTGAACGAGTGGACCCTTGATAACGCACAAGTCAGACCTACGCTAAGCTTCAAAGACAATGACTACGAAGTGGAGGAATCTGAGGGCGAACATGATACCGAATATCAAGACGAGGACGGGTACGAAGATCGCCACGTCGAAGATATGGAGTGATTAACAAAACAAAACAAAAAAGAAGCTTTTTATATTTTTAACATCTTCTGTTCCAACCTAATCAGATCTGGACAATGAATTTAGTCCACATCTAAACTAATGTTACCCTTTTTCGTTCTTTGATTCCCATACTTTTACCTATTTAATAATTTCTATCTATTCTAATATATGTTCTATAATTTTATCAACGCCCAATTTGAGATAATCAATAAACCTTACTTGAGGAGAGAAAAATTCCCAAATGAATTATATTTATTTATCAATACTTCAATCAATTATAATACCAACTGTATTTTGTTATGTATAATATTTTAATGTTTTGTAGCTTGTTAGTTCTATTTCGTCTCGATGCATTGTTTTCAGCCCTTTACATTCGCTATTTTGGTTTCCAACAAAATCACCAAAAAAAATAAAAATACACTTGGTACATCAATAACGATTATAATTCGAGTCTTTAGTTTTCACAGAAATACTCAATGCTATCCAAGTAATAGGAAAGGGGTCCAATTGGTACTGTGTTACAGTGATAGGAGCTAAGATATTACCCCCGCCCCTCCTCCACCCAACCGCCAGCGGCGCTGCAAAATCAGAAAGGATGGTACAGGACTTCACTTCTTCCATTGATTCTAATATTCTTGCGAAGAACTTGGCTAGGTATGATCTGCTGTTGAGACGTATATCAACGCTTTCACAAGTGACTAAGCTCCAGGATATAGTAGAAAAGGACCATACTACACACTTAAAGAAGCTAGACCACTACGTTCATGAAAGCCAATCAAAACACAATAGGCAAATCCGGAAGTTGGAGCTGCAAAGAACCGACCTCACTGTATCATTGACACAGTTCCACGATACGTTGTCTGTGGTGAGTAAAACTAACAACCAGGCCAAGAGTATCCATGACGACATTGAGGCCGTAGAGTTGGAACGATCGCTTGTAAAGCATACACTGCGATTTGTAACTGATATACGTACGTTAAAGAATAATATCATGCTTTGTCACTCGGTGATAGATGAAGGAAATTACCAGGTCGCAGCTAGGGCTATCCAAGAGATACATACACTACCTAAAAAGGATGAGATCATAAATTCAGAATTCGCCAAAAAAGTAATACCTTCAAGTAAAATTCCTTGGGAACCTTCAGTCATACTAGAGAAATGGTGTTCGCAATTAACAGAGGTGTTCAAATCAAGATTCATTAAAGCTACTGAAGCACAAAACATTGAGGAACTGACACTCATTTTCAAAATGTTCCCAATGGTGGGACAAGACAATCTGGGTCTAGATCTCTACTCGAAATACGTGTGTGACATAATCGCAGAAGAGAGCAGAAAATTAATGTCTGGTGTTGCTAATGCAAATTCAGAATCAAATATTGTCAGAAGACCTGGTTTTTTCGCCCAAGTTCTGCTGCATCTGTTTAAAATAGTCTCAACCATCATTAACGAACATTTCAAAATCATTGAAGCATCCTATGGTGTTTCTTATATGGTACATGTCATGGCTAAAGTTCAGAGAGAGGCTGATTTACAAGCTGGTTTAGTCTTGGATATATTTAGCGATACAAGAAAAATTCCAAGTATCATAAAAGATATAAGAGAATGGAATGCTATTCAAACAAAAAATAGGAGCAAGCCATCACAGGTATCTGCTCCTAACAAAGAAGGCGATACCAATCAAGGAAGGCAAAGTATGGATCAGTTTGAACCATCAGTTTCCACCAACGAGCTATCCGGTTTAGTCAGCGAATTCTCTCAAATACTACAAAACTGGTCTATGTATTTGAAATTTTATTCTGTGAGATGGAATGAGTTTTCAGGTCTAAAGCCAACAGTTTTGACAATTCCACCAACATTAGAATCCAGCAAATTAGCAAGTAAATTGAAAGAAGAACATTACTTGGATAATTTCGTTTCTCTAATTTTCTACAACCTACAAAGATCATTTGGAGGTAGTAAAACTTTAGAAGAGTTACCTCCCCTAAATGATTTAATTACAACAACGGCTATAAAAACAAATGATGCCTTAGCATATCCTGTTTCATCGGTTGTGGAAGATCTGACACTATTACTACGGAAAAGTTTAGTCCTTACTGTAAATTCGGGAAATTTCTTCGTTTTATCTCAATTTTTGGAGCAACTACTAAGATTTACACAAAATGACTTCCTTGTCAGATTCATGCAGGATAAGTTTAAAGGTTTACAACCTAAGATTACCTCCTCCTTAATGTTAAAGAAATATGTACCAAAGGAAATAAACGAAGCGGCTTCACCCGAAGGTATATCCAGAGTTGGTTCACCGATAACTTCCTATGATAAATCAGCATCCCATAAGAAATCTCAGTTTAGTCGGTTTAGTTTAAGAGGTGCAGCTGCCACTGCATTTACCAATATCCAGTCTAATTTGCAGGCTGTTGTGACCGACGAGGACTCAGTTTTGGCGTTGCACCATTATTTAATCTACTTGAACACACTAAATTGGTCGTCAATGTTCTGCCATCGATTATTGACTGTCGAAATTCTCGAGGATAACCCTAGGTTACTACCTGATAATTTCCCATTTAATAATGAAGCCCAAACCTTAAAGGAAAGACTAACTAAATGCGAGGAGATGATCCTGTTACAAATATCCAAACTTCAAAAATGGGCGGTGAAATACCTATTCCAAAATGTAATACAAACCAAAATGAAAACTATTCTTACTCCATTATTTGTCAACGGTAATGAAAACAGTTACGTTGCCAACGCTGAAAACTTCGAGGATATGTCTGTGATGAGCGTATTTGTAAGGAAATGGAGAGAACTAATGACCCCTTACCAGAACATCTTACATCCTGATATATATACCGAAGTTGTTTCACTTATTGTAGAATACTCCGTCCAGTCACTAGAGCAGAGATTCAGCACACTACAGGTAAATGAGCTTGGTGCCACAAAGCTCGAGAAGGAACTGAGTTTATTCATCAGCACGGTATGCTCTTTGAATTTCACTCTAAGAAAAGAATTTACAAAGCTGACCCAGATGGTGTTATTGCTTGGCTTCGACGACGACGACTTCGAATTGGATACCGGCGATATCAAGGAGGAGTTCGCGGACAGCATCGATTGGGTTCTAACTGCGGCAGAACGTGTTAGTATCAGAAAACTGAAAATAGATAGAAGACAATAACTGTCAAATAGATGCATTTAAAGCATATGTAAGATAGTATTATAGTTGGTAGCATTCTACACATATACGCACAATAAATATCATATACTAAATGCAAATTGTTAAAACGGTATTGTAGCATTATAACGGCTAAACAATATAAATGCCTTAGTCCTTACTCACGACTGCTCATCGGTAAATATTTATCTCTCATTTTTTATCTCTCTACGACAGTTTCTGTGGGGTTTCTCCCTTTAATACGCACTAAGTGAAAAATTTCTTGAAGTTTTGAGAAGTAAACATAGACATTTGCAAGGCAATGTAACGATTACTGTCAAAACTACTGAGTTTTATAGATCAGGACTATCATAAAAAACCAGTTACGTACAGTTATCCAGTTCCTGTCACATATTAAGGAACCTGTATTGTTATAAGAATCAAAACTTTATCAGAGAAAATCCTCTATTTACCGGCTAAGACAAAAGAGCTTTTATTTTTAACATTGATACCTTTACTAATCAGGGACCGAGGTTAATAAAAGGGCTATACATCTATCAATACTGGACTAATAAAAGCCACGAGTAACAAAATAAAGGCACTAACATTCTTATAAGTGGATTGAAAAAAAAACCAGGTGGAAACAAAAGAAATTCTGGCAATAATTATGGATCCTTCACTGGATTCAAAGCCGTTAACTCAGGAGCATGACGACAACAATGAAGGAAACACGGATATTGAAACCAGACCTGAAATAGGTCAAGAGACCACTGAAGAAATTCGCGAAGTACCGACCACATCAATAAGTAAACACGAAATAAAAAAGCACGACCCCGCAATAGATGCTGGCAAACTTAATAGTATAAGTAAGATTTCTCCAGAGGAGTTACATGGTCTTCCGACTGCTTCAACGGATTCCACAACTGGTGATCACAGGGACATAGACGTCCAAAAACGCTCTGTACATGATCTGAAAAGTACCTCGAGTAACTTTAAAAAAACTATAGATAATGATGAGAAAGATCCACATACGGTTGAGAAAGATGAATTAAGGAATCCTACCCATAATAGACGAATGAGCGACAATACTAAGTTCGAAAGCACCAGCACAGAAGATAAGGTGGAAGGAAAATGTTCTGAATTAAAAAACCCAATTAAAAATAATGCCACTGATGCTGATTACCATCCTACAGAAACCGTTGAACAAGAAATAAGTACCGATTTAGCAGACACTAAAGAAAATCCAAGTATCAACTCGGATACTCAGAAAAGTGATTTAGATGACAAAAAGAATGAAATAGATAAACAAAACCACGAAACTTTTGAGCACCAGGATAATATGTCTGATAAGAGAAATAGCCGAAAAGTTTCTAAATGTATCTGCGACATTTCAATTTCCGAGAGCCGACGTAACTGTATCCCCGATAATGATGAAAATACAGAATGTACAGACGCTGATAAACAATCCTCCACATTAAACGAGGAACCAGTTACTAAGTACACACAAGAATCTAGTAATGAGGAAAAACCAAAGGTATCAGGTAACTTCAAGGATCTAAAGGAATCGGATAACAATGATTCTACTTTGACCCATTCGAATAAGCTGGATCAAAATCTAGAGAAGAAAGAATCAGGTAGTTTGCGAAAAGATGAAGCGGAATTAGGACATGCAATAAATGTTACGAAAGAAGACATGGCTGAAAGGAATGGTACTATTTCAAATAACAATGAAAATAGAGGGAAATCATCGAATATTAATGAATCGTTTAAGGTGAATTTGTCAAAAACCTTCCATTCAACTTTACCTAATTTGGATAGTAATGAGATGCCTGAAATTAAGCAAAATATCATACCACACTCCGAAAACATTTTGAAGGATACAAACGAAATGGAAAAAAATACTGTTGAAGAGAAGACGGATATTGATCAATCAAGAATTGGTAAACCTGGAGAATATGATGATGAAAGCGACAAGAATAAAAAGCACGACAGCGACAAATCTTCTTTGATAGATATTGATAAAGAAGGAACCAGAAAAGAATCCGCTTTGTTATCAGATATTGACTATAAAGGGCAGGACAATACAGATATGGTAGGAAGTAAAACTGAAAAAGACCAGCATCCTACAACCAGTCTGGAACGGATATCTTCTGACCAAAATCTAGTAGAGGAAAGCCCCAGTAGTCTCATTCATGGAGTGTCACATCATTCAGAAAAAAGTTTGGAACCTCCAAAACCCATTGAAAGTCCTGATTCCATAGCAAATGTTCATGATTCTGATGAGACGAACAAAATCAATACGCCCATTGACTTGGTGGACATAGAAGAAGCGAAGGTTGAGGAGAAGGTAAAATTAGATTTACCAGAAAATTTGGATCATGATCAATTGGTTAAATTACTCGAATTGGATAGCAAACATGCCGATATTTTTGAGGATAATGAAATGATAGATGATGACCTTGACTATGACGAGAAAGATAGAGAAACAAAAAGGGATTCGCAACAAGAAATAAATATAAATAATAATAAAAGCGAGCAGGTATCAGAAGAAAAGGTTGGTGACTTTAATGACCCATCAGAAGTAGCAAACAGGGAAGAGAAATTGGCCCCATTACAAGCCAGTAAACGTCACGGAAACGAAACGCCATTGGAAGACAAGTTAGACCTAAAGGAGCAAAACGTTGGGACCAAGACTCCACCATTAGTTAATATAAAAGAACATGCAATATCTCCAGGTCAACCAATATTAAATACTGGTATAAAAAAAAACATGGAAGTTGTAGAAACGAAACCGCCAATGAAAGAACAGGTTTACAAGCATTCCAACACACCTGCTTCGATTATAAATGAAAAGAATAGTCTGCTTTATCCAAGGAGGCAAAATTCTTTGACTCCGATTGTATTCCAACAACATGAGATCAGAAATACTTCTGAGGAACGGCAAGAAGTCTCTGAACCTGGACAATCAGGTGAACAGACATCAAACCCAAACCAACCCACTATTTTTGCATATGCACGGCTTGATTTTCACAGTTTTACCTTCTATGTGCAAACATTACATGCCATAATTGGTAGACGTTCAGAAAATGATTTCTCGCACAAAGTTGACGTTAACCTTGGGCCATCAAAGGCGATTTCTAGGAGACATGCCCAGATTTTTTATAACTTTGGTACAGGAAGATTTGAGCTGTCAATTATTGGTAAGAACGGCGCCTTTGTTGATGATATATTTGTAGAACGCGGAAATACAGTACCATTGAAAAATAAATCTAAAATCCAAATAGGCCAAATTCCTTTTCAATTCATCCTTCCAGAACCTGATGTAGTACCGCCAAAGCAAGACGACTCTCAAAAAAGTGGAAACATCATTGTCAAGAAAGAAAACAAAGAAGTCAATCATACTGTGGATAGAAATGAGGTAGAAGGGGATTCAAAAAATAAGGAATCCAAGAAAATACCTGGGAATGAGACCGTCAAAAAAGAAAAATCGTTACCACCGAAACAATTACCAAAGAAAACAAAACCCAAACCCACAACAATGACAAAAACAACCGCGACAACAACAACAACGACTCAACCACTGCCCCCCAAAGCTAAGAAATCAGTCAGAGAACCTAAAAAAATATACAAACCAGAAGATATACCTCCAGAGTACAGGGTAAAACCCACACTGAATTATTCCACAATGTTAACGGCGTGCATCAGAAAATACTCTGAAGAGAAGGGGATGTCACTTTCTGAAATCTATGCAGGTATACGCGCGTTATACCCGTATTTTAAATACTGCCCTGATGGTTGGCAAAGTTCTGTCAGACATAATTTATCATTGAATAAATCTTTCAGAAAAGTGTCGAAGGAGGGAAAAGGTTGGTTATGGGGTTTGAATGAGGAATACATTGCGGAACGTGAGGTCTTGAAACAAAAACAACAGGAAATTGCTGAGATGAAGCAGCAAAATACGGAAAAGAAAACAGAACCTAAAAAACCGGTGCCAAAGACAACCACAAATTCAAAGGTTGTAAAGAAGCAGAACATTTCTCAAACATTGGCAGCAAATAGAGCGAATACAAATAAGGATAAAAAAATCGACGATCACCAAAGGACAATGAAATATCTGCAAGAGCAACTTGTTTTTTTAACTAAAGACAGAAAGGGACTTTCAAAACAAGTGATTGCCAATATATTAACTCAAGCACTGGCAATGACTATAAACCAAGTTACTCAGGCTGCCAAGAATAAAGGGATTAGTGGAAATCCATTAACTGCTCTTATGGACAAGAATCCGCAACACTTGAATTTAATTCTAGCTGCTGCTGTTAATGCTGCCACAGCTAAAATAACGAACGGCGAAATTAAACAACTTGTTGATTTGCCAACGATCAAAAATAATGCTAAACCTAAACCTAAACCAATTATCAATAAACAGGAAATGAAAAAGCTTACGCAAACAAAACCCCTCTCAGTTTCCAAACCCGTTAAAACTCCAACACCCCCAATCAAGACAAGTTTAGGAAGCTCATTTGACCCCACATCATTGTCCAAGTTCTTCCAACCTAAGCAAGCAGCCCGCACTATTTCATCCATAGCTAATAGCGATAGTAAAATAATTCCATCTAAGAGAAGTCGTGAAGAAACGAAAACCAACCATAATGGGGACAGTAATGAAAGCACCTCCAGTTCCAGTAGTAGTGAAAGTGATGATGATGACAGTGGTAGTGATAGTGACAGTAGCGATTCCGATTCCGATAGCAATAACGACAGCGGTAGTGATGACGTAGATAGTGATGAAAGCAACAGTCGAGAAGGTAGTAGTAATGATAATTTAGATGATGATACAGATAATTCAGATGTTGATAGTGAGGATGATAAAGTGGACGAAAATGAGGAAGAACGAGAAAGGAAGAAACTGAAATCACAAGAAAGTGCTATTGAGAGTTTATTAGAGGAAGAGGATGTTGTTTTTGATTTCCCTAACGACTTAGATGATGAGGTAGGTGATTTAAATGACGATGATGTAGGGGAATTAGATTTCTAATTAGTGAAATACCAGCTTCTCTTTAAACCATAAGTTCTTCCTTAAGAAGCTTTTATCAAATAATGACAATGGCCTCTATTTCAAGCTAGTCTCAAAACCAAAACAGTCATTCTTATAAATAAAATATATATATTTCGCATTTACTATTGCCTCTATAGGTGTAGTATACCAATTGTAATAATTATTCATTTCTATTTAGGCGTTTTTTTTCACGTTATTAAAAGATTATAAACTATTTCCTTATCTATGGTATTTTGTGTTTTCTTTTTTTTTTTCTTTTTATTCTTTCCTTCACATTGGTGGTGTTATTTATTTTATTTATCTATATTAGTAAACAGTCAATCTATCCCACAACATTGTTGAAGGAACCTTCCTTCTCTTTTATCTCCCAGAATAGTTGGCCTACATCATGGTTGCCATGGAACACCCAACCGTCTTCTGTCACGTGGTATAGATTAATGGAACCACCAGAGTAGGCATCTCTATGGGCTGCAGCCAGGATCGATCTCTTCCCCAGATATAGAGCTTCGTCAACGGTCAAGTCCCATTTGTAATTGGAATCCAGTACACCGTAGGCAAACGTTTGACCTGAACCCACACAGAACAGGTCACCCTTGAGCCTAGTACCATCAGAATCCACGTAGTAGATAGTTGGGCCCTCTTTCTTCGTATAACCACATATCATAGTACCCATCGATAGGCCTGCGCCCTTATATTGATACACTAAATTACCTAGTATCTTTGAGGCCGCGGCAACTGAAATTCTCTCTTTCTCCTTCAGCTCATGCAGTCTGCATTGAGAGCCCAACCATGTTTCCCAGAACTGACAGTCAGCGGCACCACCAGCCATAGTACCCAACAAAAACGGGTTAATCTCAATAACTTTCTTCACAGTCTGCGAGGCAACCCAATTACCTGCAGTGGCACGAGAATCTACAGCCACAACAATACCACCTTGAAACCTGAAAGCCAGTGTCGTAGTACCGTGTGCAATCTTAATAGTGCAGTCCGGGTTCTTAGAATCATCGGTATGTGCCCTCAGAAATGCCTGGGGAGTCGAAATGGGCGGCATAGCTATCGATGGCGCTAGCCTAGAGAAGTTGTGCGTGCCATCTATGAAATCGTCATGCAAATTATCCTCATTGTCATACTGTAACTCCCTCTCAAGCGCATTAGAGGTCCTGAAACTGTCCGCAATAGCCTGCATTTTTTACTTATTCTTAATTCTCTCTCTCTCTCTCTTTTGTGGATCTAATTGGGCTTTTTAAAGTTCCAATTCCAGCTTGTTTTCTTTCTAAAATGGTGTCTTTTATTTATTATATCACACTTTCAATACTGCTTACAGAGAAGCTTACATATATATATATATATGCTAAAGTCCATTTTGCACTTGCGAAGGGGGAGCTGGGAGGGGCGGCCGCTTTCTCTCACAAAACAAAAATAAAAGGAAAATATTACCCGGACACACATTTGCCACCAGGTTACCCGGACTATATAATTTACCCGGAAACTTTCAAATTTACCCGGACTACCTGAATTTACCCGGTCCAACGATATTTACCCGGACTATTAGAAGTTTACCCGGATTGAAATAATTTACCCGGCTATATACAAATCCGGGTAAATTGCAGTGTGTCCGGGTAACAGTTTGGAAAAAATTTTATTTTTTTTTTTTTTTTTTTTTTTTCATTCATATTAAATATTTTTGCGATGAGCTAGCTCATCCTACACACTCCATAAAAAAGTGATTAGAGTGCATTATCACCAGTAAAATTTTATGGACTGCATTTTCTTTCTGAAAGTAATTACCAGAAACTGATAATAATAGTATACTAATTTATAAGGGATGTCGTCAAGGACTAGGTACTACTTGGAGCAATGTATCCCGGAGATCAATGATCTTGTCGACAAGGAATTGTTCACAAAGAATGAAGTCTCGAAGATCATGAAGAAAAGGACTGATTTTGAGCATAGATTGAATTCTAGAGGCTCCTCAATCAGAGACTATATGAGGTATATCCAGTACGAGACCCAGGTCCAGAAACTGAGGCAGAAACGGTGCCAGAGGATCCTACAGAGCAAACGGACAAACAGTATATCAGACAAGTCGATAGACCAGAGGATATCGTTCATCTACCAGAGAGGTACACAAAAATTTCCTCAGGATCTGAAATTCTGGGCGATGTACCTCAATTTCTTGAAGAAGATGGGCACAGAGGCCTCCTACAAGAAAATCCACGTAGTATACAACCAATTACTGAGACTACACCCACATAGCGTCGATGTATGGATTAGTTGTGCGAAGTACGAGTACGAGACGCACGCAAACTTCAAGTCCTGTAGAACCGTGTTCCAAAACGCACTAAAATTCAATCCTGACGCAGGCAAATTATGGTATGAATACATTAAGTTCGAACTGAACTTTATCACAAAACTAATCAACCGGAGAAAAGTCATGAATTTGATCAATGAAAGAGAACAAGAACTAGACATGTTGCATGAACAAAACAACACATCAAAGGAGAACTCAAGCAGAAAGACTCTTGATAACAATAACGATAATGACGATGGAGATAAATTACAAATGCCCTCTACCGGTGACAATATGAAGGACAAACTAAACGAATTGCCTGAGGCAGACATGAATATGTTGGGTAACGCGGAAACGAATCCTGCACTTCGTGGTGATATCGCGTTGGCTGTCTTCGACATTGAAATGAGGAAATTGTACAAATTTTATGTTGACAAACACAGGGGCTACTACGCAGGCTCAGATCTATCCATTGATAAGGAACTAAACAAGGAAGCAGTCCAATTCATATTCCAGAAATCATTAGAGATAATAGCTCTTTTCGATAAATTCAAGGATTTACAGAGAGACTATCTAATCAACCATGTTTTACAATATTGGAAGGAAGAAGATTTCAATGTTTCATTGGTAGATGAACTACCTGAATTATACGCGGAGTTAATCTTATTAGAAACAACGCTAAGTATCAGATACATGACTACTTCAGACCTAAACATTGATAACTTACAATTATCCGTGAGAAATTATATGGCCTACAAGAACAAACTGAAGGACGCAACAACTAAGACATTATTACAACGTAAGTACAAGGAATTTATTCAAACTCAATTCTTGTTAGATACGGTCACGGAAGATGACGAAAAATCTGTGATCTTGAAACAGATTGTCTCGAAGTTGTAAGTAATTATCTATATAAATAATCATAAATTCTGCATAGCTTATTTAATAGCCTGTTTACTCCCAGTCATATCGTACATGGTGGTGTAAAACATAATATGTGTTCTTATAACCAATGCATAAATTATTTTCGATGGTTGGGGCATAGAATGCTTATGTACCCCCAATTTTATTTATAGGTTCTAATAATACATTAATTTTATGACAAAAGGGTTACAATAATCTGGGCACCACCACGATTTTATCAAGCGAGAACAACAATTATATCCAATGTTGCAGTTGAAAGAAGTCATAGATTCTATTCGCTTTTACCGGGTCAATATCCAGCAATTCTCGACAACTCTTCTTCTGTAAACCTCCACCGGTCCTGAGTAACTCTCTGAACATTACCTCTTTAATTGCCAGATAAGGTTTTGGTAATATCTTTAATTGAATACATAGCTGCTGTTCCTCTGGGGATAAAAGGGCATAATCAGCAGCGTGCTGAATTTCACTTACTGTCAAAGTTTTCTTCTTATTATCTGTACCGTTTTGTATGTGTTCAGCATTAGATCTGTTAGCCGTAGTAGCTCTATGTCTTGTTCCCGCCAAGCCTGGAGTTCCAGCTAGACTATTCGAATTCGCACCTAGATTACCAAGAGACAAGTCCCCATAATTTCCTAGGCGTTCCAAAATACCTATTCTAGCCTGTTTGTCCCTCTCATATTTCAAACCAGCCTCCAGTGTTGTAAGTCCCATACTTCTCCATTCTTGAAGTTGATGTATTCTACTTCTGCATTGAAGTTCCTCTAATATATCTTTGCTGAATTCTTCAAAGTCCTGGGCGGTCATCACCCTGGCATAGGCTTTTATCTTATTATACAGTTCCTTAGCTTCCTTTGTCCTTTTCTTATCTATATTCTGTAATTTTCTATACTCCATCAATCTATTTTCGAATAGCAGTCTCTTCTTTTCAGCTCTTGTTGTTAATCTGGAGCTATAAATATCTAGAATGGCAAATTTGAGTTCTATATCTAATGGTTGATCATCTGGTTCAAATACCATATCTTTTACTGGACCTTCTGCTTCATTTTCAAATTCCGTCTCAAATTCTAGTCTACCAGGCATAAAACCTTGCACTTCATGACATGATGGCACAGAAGCCATTGGCTTTTTGGGAGGTTCCAATATCCGATCTCTAAACTTTTCAATCCTAGCCTTCCTTTCTCTTAGGAATGCGTCTTGGTCTACTACTATATCTTTTGTAATATCTGGAATTGGGTAATATTGACTCTCAATATAATACTGTATGTAGTGATCATTAACTTCATCCTTCTCTCTACTTCCAATATGCTCTGCTACATCGTGCCAATTACCTAGGCCCAATGTCTGTGCACCTTTAATCAAAGCCAGCTCCTCATCAGCACCCCAGTCTTCACATAATATCGGATATGAATTCGTTTCTATAATTCTGTAGTTATGGTACGGTCTATGGTTACCGTTATAAGAACCTTGTGAAAAACAAGGAACACAGAGATCGTACTCAGGACATTCCGCACACGATATCCGCACACGGTGTGTACAATCAGCAGAGCATATGTCACAGTGGAACTTGTTTGACATACGCAATGGAAAAAAATTAAAATGAATTAAGATTAAAATTTAAATCTTTGGCAAATGCAGGTAATCAAAAACAAAAACAAAAACAAACGGATTATAGTAAAAAAAAAATATGTCAAAATAGGAATCCACTTAATTATTTTCTTAGTTCTTTCTTCTTAATTTATTCGAATCTTCTTGGATAATGTGTAGCTTTCAAACGATTTTTTAAATAAAGCAGCAAAAGTAATTCGTGAAAGGACGAGTGATAAACGAATGGCGGCTAAAAATTTAATAACTAGAGATCAATAGTCACATGCACAAACGCCAAAAACCCACTAAATCATTTTTTATTTTTATTTTTAATTTTAATTTTATTTTTTAAAGTGTAAATTACACTCATCTCAACACACACTCTCGCCTTCCGTTCCTTTTTTTTTTTTTTCTCTTCTAGAATGATTAATAAACAAAAACCAAAAAACCATAAACAACGGAAATATCATGTGGGAAATTCGTATCAATGGATAAACGGATTAAAACTTTTATTTTGACTGTTAGAAGGTGTCTGGTTGTTGAACATCTGTACACCCCAAATTTCATAATAAAATAAAAAAATAAAAAAATAAAAAATAAAAAAATTTCCACAATTAGATACACAGGTATTTTTCTCGGGACAGGCAGGGAGAGAGAGAGAGAAAGTGTGTGTGTGTTTCCACCTGGCCCCCCTCCTAGACAGTAAGTGATTGGGAAAAACGTTTGCTAGGCTGGGCTCAGGGGGGAGATACGTCTCCCTTTGCCAGTACACCTCTGGCTACCACTAGGTGGAGACCAGAGGGGGGGCAGGCCCGTGGGAACGGCACTGGGTTTTTTGTACTGGGGCCAGGGCGCGGTATCCAGGCTGAAGTGGCCTCGGAGAGCAGCAGAAACAGGTTCTTCCCTGGGACAAACCCGATGGCCGGTCAGTTTTTCCATCAACACCTTTAGACACAGAATTTCGCAGACGCACACACAAGGCCCATTATTGATTAATTTGGAACTAAATTAGCTGCCTGTATATTTATACGTGAGTATTTGGAAAACAGTTTGGATTTTAAGACCATAGAGAACCACATTACAGACAACCGCGATTGAAAAATGGTACGTTAACGAATAGCATAATGGGTGAATAAAGGAGTTTGTGAATACAGCATGAAAAAAAAAATAATACAAATGAAGGCGGAATGGCACCAATAATAAGATTTTGAATCAATACTTCCTCTTTAAAAAGATGACACATGAGACCGAGAAGTAATGCCTGGGGGAGATACCCGATTTTGTGCGATAGAGAAACCATGAACTGGCAGATAACCGACAAATAGAAGAGACTATTGAGTGAAGAAGTTCAATGGGATTTTCCCAGTTAAATGAAGGATATTCAACGTTTGGAGAAGTAACCGAGGATATTAGTTTCCTGAGAAATGTTCCCATTCCTTCTTTTTTTTTTGTTTTTATGCGCACTCTCTTCTTATTCACATAACCAAATATATTGTAAAAACCCCGAATTTTTCTTACTAACATGTGTTAACATCTTTATTTGAAAGAATGAAGTTAGTTGTTAATGCATCCTCTTTTTGAGATGCTACAAACATGAAACTAAGATCTTTTTTCATTTCAGGGAAAGTTTACTAAATTTTAACAGGGTAGAGTTAGAACCAAGACCGTCAAGCGTGCCTCCAAGGCTTTGATCGAGCGTTACTATCCAAAGTTGACTATGGATTTCCAAACCAACAAGAGATTGTGTGACGAAATCGCCACTATCCAATCTAAGAGATTGAGAAACAAGATCGCTGGTTACACTACTCACTTGATGAGAAGAATCCAAAAGGGTCCAGTTAGAGGTATCTCTTTCAAGTTGCAAGAAGAAGAGAGAGAGAGAAAGGACCAATACGTCCCAGATGTCTCTGCTTTGGACTTGTCTCACTCTAAGGGTGTCTTGAATGTCGACAACCAAACTGCTGACTTGGTTAAGTCTTTGGGTTTGAAGTTGCCACTGTCTGTTATCAACATCTCTGCCCAAAGAGACAGACGTTTCAGAAAGAGAAACTAAGTTTAAGTGTTCTTTTGAAACTTTTTCATTCGAATATTTATCTTTTTATGTATTTTTCTTTTAATTCCGTCTTAACCCTCACCACAATATCATATAAAAAACACATGTATCTTTTTTGATTACGGGAAGTATAATATAATATAATCATTATCATCTAAAAAACTTTTTTTTTCAAATGGGTAGGGAAAGGTAAAATAGGTTATTGTAAAAATACTCCGAGCACTCCTTCCTTCTATCTATTTTTTATGCAATCAATTTGCTGCAAATAGTATCTTATAGTTTTATAATTGGAGTGAAGGGGTTCTAGATTAAATTCAATATCTCCTTTCCGAGTTCTTTAACTTTCTCTAGTTTTGTATCAAACAACTCACCACGTTTACACAGTGCTTCAGCTCGTTCGTCAAGTACCGAGACTAAGGCAGCGAAATTACAGCTGAGTTCTATTCGTTTCTTTACAATTTTTGCAAATATCTCGTGTTGTTCATTCAGTAGTTCTTCACCTTCCTTTACCCATTCCTGGAGTGACCACGCAGTTGCGCTCCTACAGTATGTTTTCTCTTCTTCTTTCTCTAAACCTGGGAAAACTTCTTCCATCTCATCATTACCAAGAACAATATCTTCCTGAGTCTCATAGAGCAGTTTCGTATGCCGTTCGTACGGTCCCAGACTTTCGAGTGTTTCTTCTTCGGCTTGTGCGCTGACTCTCACGGGGTTTCCAGGTGTTTGAGGGGTGTGCTGTGGGGTGTGCTGTGGTACGTGCTGTGGTACCTGATCTGTTTCATCAAGGTTGACATCCCCCCTGTTTTCCTTCCCAGTGGTGTCAACATCTTCTTGTATATCATTTTGGTGGCCGAACAATTTACCAGTAAGATGCCATCTGTTCTTGAGATCCGTCTTCCCGCTATTGTCGTTTGCCCGATTAGCGCCGTCAGAGGTCATAGCATTATCAGCACTCCCAGATGGCATACTGGTACTCCTCTCATTTTCGTGTTTCAAAGACGCCATCCCTGTGGTGGCCGGCCCTCTCAGCGGCGAAGTGTGCGCCTGTGGACCCAAGAGAAAGCTCTCCAACCCAACCACCTCCTTGGGCTTCTTCTTCGTAACCCTTTTTCTGCCATCCTCACTCTTAACAATGCTCATGATTCTCTAATACTTGCACAGTTTTGTTCTCTTACACAGATTAAAAGAATATTGTTTAACATATGATTATTATATATAAAATAAGAATAAGATCTGTTTAAATAGCCGCCGAAGTGGAAAAAAAAATTAGAAAGTAATATTATACGTACTTACGTCACGTGATCTGTTTCAGAGGTGCCAATTGAAGTCAACCGGGAAATCGAGCAAAAATCAATTGCAAATACCAAGGGGACTCCGTTGGCTTAAGGTATAATGGGGGTGTTTTATACACTGCTTTCTGAGTAATAAAAAATTTAATGAGTTTGGTTTCTTTTCATCGCGCAAACTTGTCATATCGTGCTGTACGACAAATATTTACTGTGTTTTATGTTTTATGTAACTTAGTGCCTTAACCTGCTGAAGAAATATTGATATTTTTTTATATATGCTATATTTTACAGGGTGAACAAATTGGAGGACCTGGTGTGCGACATCATAGACGGGGTAGGAAATAGAGTGCAAGAACTTGTAAGGGTCTTATTTAGACCTTCTTTTTACTGTGTAGGCAGTATCGTATATGATATATAATTGTATAAAAAGGTAATTATGAGAATCGACAAAAATCGCAATATACAATAATACAATAATTCGACAAAAAAACCAAGGGGACCCCCTTCGTTTTGCTGAAAACGGGGTGTTTTCCTGCAATGTTTTCTAAGTGAAATTCCAGTGACTTTTGTTTTTTTTGACTCAGTTCTTTTCATCATAAAACTGGCAGTGTCGTGGCATACGAGAATTACCGAAGCAATGTTTAGTTTAGTATTTGATAGCACGAACTACGAGATACACGTGCTCACGGCGAAAAACGCGCCCCTTTTTTCATTTCTTTCTTTTTTTTAATTTTTCTGGTGGTGGTGGTGGGTGCGGCTGTAGCACAACGCCTGTGTGTGCGATTTCCTTTAGAGACAAATGCAGAGCAATGGCGATGAGTTAATGAGCTTCTATATTTAGAAAAAAAGGGGATTCCCCCTCCCCCTCCCCTAGAAACGTGCGTGCGATGACACAAAAAAGTTTATTTTCCTTATATATTGGAGTCATTATTATATATATATTTATATATTTATATATTTATATATATAAAAAGAACGTTGATCTCGTGCGATGAGTTTGTGTGTTTAAAACAGAGACCCTTGAGCAGTATATACATAAACATATTTTTTTTTTTGGATGAGATTGAACTTGGGTTTATTGGATTCCTTGCCTGCTGAGGTGCTGGACTTGATCCTGGACAGGCTCGGGTCGGAGGAGTATGCCGATGGTCTGGCGGTTCTGGACTGTTTTGGGATCATGAACGCGGTTCCTGTGCACAATAGGGTGTACGGGCAGATACGGTCACGGTTCCATCTGGAGACGTATGTGTGCGAGGAGAAGTTGCAGGATACAGGTGTTTTGCGGCTGCTGAGCCAAACTGGACAAGACGGCAAAAAGGAGCTGAGCCACGAGAATATTATCTGGGCGATCGATCTTGCGACGTGGGACCGGGACCAGTTCCAGACGGATCTGGGTAGGTTAAGAGGCAAGTGTTCGAAGGATCACGACGGGAAACTCAACCTGCTGTTCCAGGTTTATAACGACGTTACCTTTGAAGTGGAGAAATTCCACGAAGTTATGAAAGATATCTTTTTTGAAATTGGCGCGGGTTTCACCATCGAGGCCATAATCTTCGATGCACAAGGCACAAAACTGGTATGCGATAAATCGTTTTTCGGGGTCTTGGATTTTGAGTTCCTAGAGCTGATCGAGAAGTCGAATGCTGCCGATTTTAAAGTCAACAAGATACTGGTACCCTTGGTCTCGCAACTCTGCATGAATTATTTGACCCTGGACTCGTTTTTTTACTATATCTTAACAAGATTCAAAGGCTACCAAAGAGACAAGTCCATATTGATGAAGAATTTCTTATCAAATTTCAAGTTCTTCCTACCGAATTTGGTGGATCTACAGTTCGTTAACCAACAGATGGATAACAACACATTAACGGAATCTTGCAATTTCATCGATTTATCCTCGCTGGTTCTCAGAAAATGCAAAGACAACAAAATCAATATTGCGCAGATGTTCAAGATGCACTCATTGGTAAACTGGAAACTCCCCTCGATTAGAACTTTTACCGGACATAGGTTTAAATTTGACGAAATTGCAGCAACCGGCTCACCAGAGAGATTAGTAGTCTCGTTAAGAGAAAACTTGAAAATGCTCCATGATTGCGCTATGAATGATACCCAGGACGGCGTATCTTACTTTAGAGTGAACCTGATCCCTGAAGGCGTTGTTAAGACGAAGATTGTCAATTGGGTACCAACTGAAATCAGCTCGAATGTGTTTTCCAAAGTTGAACACTTCACAACTCCAATAATCTGTGCAAAATGTACCTCTTTAGAAGAGCTGGAATTGAAATTGCTTAGGTTCGAGAAAAGTTCTACAATCGAGTTACAAGGATTATACTTCCCAAACTTAAAAAAATTGACATTATCTAACAAACCAAGGATTACCAACAGGCCTGTGATATCATACAGGAATGATTCCTTCAGCTTGGAGTCTGAAAAGAAACAGCTTCATGGATATACCGCAAACTTGGAGGTTACCAGAAGAAGGATGTTGACGACCAGTAATAGATATAACAAGGCGCATAATACTTCATTTGACAACGTCACTTTTGCAGAGAATCCATCGCAAATCACAGATATGAACCCAATTGCATTCACCTCTTGGAATGAATTACCTAACTGTGAAATACTGGCGTTCAGAACAGAGGATTCAACTAATTACATCTTCAATATACAAAACCTTCTAGAGTACCTACCAAAGTTAGATCTTCATAAAAGCTTCCCTACATTCGTGAGTGAGAAACAGAAATTTATTGTAGTTTAATCAAAATCAAAATGTACAGCAAAATGATAAAATACCGACTTGATGTTTTCACACTTTTTTTTTTTCTTTTTTCTTTTTTTATAGATATTCAATGTTCACCTTCCTTGCTTGGTTAGAATCCCTGCATACACACACAGATATACACATATTACATTTATATACGTTTATTATTGTTCTTCAGTTGTTCTTTTTCTTCTTATTTTTAAAATAAAACTTTACATATATTAATAAAAAAGTATACACATCGGCATTGAATTTCACCTTAAAAAACAAAAAGTTAAAAAATTACGGAGTTTAGTATACTCAGCCCTACAAATTGGACCCTAGAGGAGGGCAATATGCAGAAGACTCAGTAAATTTATAATTTCATATACGAAAAATTATTTTTTTGGCTTAAAGACTACATGGAATTCAAATGGAGAATAGGTCAAATTGACAAGAAATATTGTTTTATAAAATACGCTGCTGAATGGAACGACAGTAAGCTGACCAGTCTCTCAGTGGTCACTACAAACACAATTCACACCTCCCATGAGCCCGAGAAATTGCGCATCGATAGGTATCATGTTAGTGGACAAGAGCTTATAAAACAATTTGAAGAGCAAGGTTTTGTTGGAGGATCCGGTTCGGAGCTCCTTAGCATAATAGTATCATTTTTCAAAGGTTTAAACGAGACGTCTATACAATATGATCCCAAGACTGCCTGCACTTTAAATGTTTCCGATGATGCGTTACATATAAATATTTTTATTACAGAATCAGCTGCTGCCAGTGCTACTTTGAAAAGGGTTACCAAAGATGATGATCGAATAATTTCTTCTCTTCTGGAGCTCACCCAGGAACTATGCACATCTCTGTGGTTTCGAGGGCAATTCGATCTGGTATCACAGGTGGAAAGCGCGAAACGCCCTGTATATAAACAGTTATTGAAATCTCTAACCGACACCTTACAATCTAATGACCAGTCCAGAACTATGGGTGTTGATTTGGCAAAAGTATTTCTTTCTAGAGACAAATGCTTCTCACTGAAACAGAAAATGAACGAAATAATGTCCACAAACAATAAATCAATTAAAGATAAGACTCCAGAGAGCGACTTTATAGAGGTCGAAGAAATTGATAATCCACAGCATCGTGAGCTTATAGAAACTACAAAATGCAAGCAAGTAGACGAAGAAGGAAATATTCCTATCAAAGCTGAGGTAAAGGATTCGATAATACCAAAGCTTGAACCAGACGTAGTCCCACACAGTCAGCAAAGTCCTAATAAAAAACGTAAATTTGGAAAAGTAATAGTGAGTCCCTCCAAACGTATTAAAAAGGAAGACGGATCATAATAACCAAATGATTAGTGATTCAACGATGGACAAAACAAGCATCTTGTTATAAAACGAGATGATCCCTGCACATGATGAAATCATTTAGATTAAAAGATAAGTCTCGTAAGCCGGTATCAAGAAATGAGCAGTCACAAAAAATGATGTGTCAAACACCCAAACACCCAAACATGCAGATGTTTTGCGATCTAACGCTTTTCGTGTCACGTATGGTTCTAACGTGTCAGATTATAGCGGCCGCCATATTGTATGCATAGCACATGGCCCGTCTCTGCACTCGGATCTAATATAACTGCTATATATATATATATATATTATGTATTGAACTAAGATCTTATTTGAATGAATGAAATAATCTATCAATCGAGAGAAACAGGTAACATATCTTAATTAACAACATAATACTGTACCAAAGGTTAACAAGCAATACCTCACGTAAAGCACTGTGATCTTTTAAAGTTCAGGATTTATGTTCTTAAAACTCCACACCTTGTATCTTCCTCTTTATTTACAAGCTTTTATGTCTCGTATTTCGCCAAATTATATGTCAAATCCTATCTATTCGTCTCGATTAAATTAATCATAGCAATTCAAATGGAAATCTCTTTCAGTCTTCTTAAAATATCAATCTTTTTTTTCTTTTATTATAATTTATATTATTAGTAAAAAAATATGGGAAAAAATACATGGATATAGTTCTCAAATGTGTTGTTGTGGATTCAGCATAAAATCAGAAATGGAAAACAAATGCAGGCATAAAATATCGACAGCCCAAAGTTAGTTGCCTCCTGAATGAATACATAGCATATTGCTGTTTCCAATTTTTAACGCAAACGACGAGCTTCACGTTCAGATTCCATTAGAACCAAGATGTCGTTTTCTCTAACTGGACCCTTGACGTTTCTGACAATGGTACGGGAGGTATCTTCCAAGAATTCAACACGGACTTGGGTAACACCACCACGGGAACCGGTTCTACCTAAGACCTTGATGACTCTAGCTAAAGTAACTGGGGTTTTGTTATCCATCTTGACTGTGTTTGAATTGGTGGAGCTGTACCTTCTTTTCAAGATATAATAAACATATAAAAGTACAAATTCAAATTCAACCAATACATCATGTCATGTATTAACTGCGTAAGAGGATTGGAAAACAAAGAAACGAAAAAAACAGAAGCAATTGGGTAACAGCTGCTAACAGTCCATCGGAAGAGATGCGCTCCACACCTGCTGGAAGAAAAGATATTCAAAAAAAAAAAATAAAAAAATTTCAGAAAATTTGACAAAAGTTGCGTTTTTCAAGGCGAAAATTTCTAGATTAGGAAATCCTCGAAGAATTTTTTAAAATTATTGAAAAAAAAAATTCTGAACTTCTGAAAAATTATTTGTTAAGTCTGCAGGTGGGATATCATAGAAATTTCTGAATAGAATAATAATGTGGGAGACAGTAAAGTTTATGACAGGGAAGACCGTAACTAATGTGAAAGTTCGGAGTTTTAGTTCATATGGATCATCCTTTTGTATAGGACAGGAGAGGCATCGGATCAAATAAATGAAGAGAAGCAAGAAAAAAAAAAGTTAAGAATAATCATTGATTTTGTCAATTATGACTTACTTGGTCTTTGCCGATATTTTCAACTCTGTTTCTATAACCTTCTTCTGCCTAATTAGAATTGCAAGGTCCTTTTCTGACATGTCGTTTAATCCCTCTATCTCTGATAAGAAATTGGTCATATTATCTACATCGTTTTGGAAGGACAATTGAAGTTCATTAAAGATATTTTTGTATTTTTCGGAGAGATCTTTCATGATTTTTTTATTTAATTCTTCATTTATTAGAGTGATTCTTGACACCATTTGGTTTGCAATCTGATTCAGGGACTGAGCCAATTGCTCCTGTATTGAAAGAGCGAATGCGTTCATAGGCTCCTTCTTTATAGACTTTTCTTCAAGGATATTACTAACAACATTGATATCTTTTGTAGAATCATTACTGTCCTTTGGCACTAATGTTGTATCATTGTGAGCACCAACAATAGCCGTTTCAGTAGAATCCCCCACTTCATTTTGTATCGTAGTACTATTACCATCACACTCTACTGTGCTTACCACATCTTTTGCTTTCAATAACTTTGTATTATTAGCTTTCTCTATTATTTTTGTTAATTTACCCGTCTTTTTGGTGTATTTCTTCTTAGCTGGTCCAGCGGTCTTTTTTATTTTAAATTCGGGCCTTCCAAAAATGGTATTCAGCATAGTTATATTTTCTTTCATCTGGGTCTTTTTGTCAATATTCTTACCAAGAGGTTTATGTTTATTAGCGAGTTTATTGTGTTTTGTGCCTAGGAATTGCGATGTTAATCGACCTTCGTTCACGAATTTTTTATTTGGTTCTATTTTATCATATTTTGTGATAACCAAAGAGGACGATGGATTTAGAACTTCCTCCTGCATAACCTCAATTGAATCCAAAAGGTCAGTCTTATATTCATTTCTCAGATCCTTTTTTAAGATTTCGGCGCATTTTGAAAGTTGTCTTTGTAAATTTCTCTTACAAACACCTTCTAGAGGGGATGATTCGATTTCGTTAATCGGTAGATTATTATACTGTCTCAAATTTTTGGGTGTTAACGTGCCTTCATTGGTGTTCTCATCCTTTAGTTCCCATTCATCATTGGATCTTTTTAAGTCAGATCTTTCTGGGGTATGTAATTGAGTGTTTTTCAGAGGACACACCTGAACTTCCTTTGCCATATCTACGGGTTTCTCAACCTTTTCTTCTGGATTTTGATTACTGCCATTACAGTCAACTTCTGAGAATCCGTCTGTATCTGAATAATTCAGTAGCAAATAATTTTTGGCTTCACTTATTCTAAAGTTTTCTTCAATCCTTCTAACAAGTTTACTAGTGTCGTTGCTATTTCCTATGCGTAACTCAATGCCAACAAGATATTCTGAAGGAAATCCTTTTTTACCAAATCCGTTAAACGCTATTTGGAGCGGTAAACTATTTTCATCAATAAAGTTTAGCACAATTGTTGTCTCTGAAGTTTTGGTCATGTTAATACTTTTTTGGTGAATTTGTAATAATAGGTTACTTCCCGCCCAAATATAGATATTGGAATAAATAACCTGAATATAGCAGTACTGGTTACCATTCCCGTCAGGTATAGCGAGTAACTTTTTAGATATAAGATGATTTTTCTTGTATAGCATACAGCATTTCTGTACCCGATAGAAGTTTACCAAATCAGCTGTATAGTTAGTGACGACCATGTTTAAGACAGACGGGTTCCCTAGTAAATGAGCCCTTCTCTGTTTTTTAGACCTCATAATCTCATTGAGACCAGACTCTTCAACCCCAACCACCACCATTAACGAAAATATCGTATTCAGTAGCTGGAAATCTGCGATTTTATGACTAGTCATAAGGGTTATCAATTTTTTGAAGATGCTTTTGAACTTGGTGTCGTTTTCAATTATTTCAGCGAACTCTTCCTCCAGTGTCACCACCCGTAACAAAACAACTGCGTACTTCCAGTTCTTGTCGTTCAGTGGTAATATAGTACACTGATTGATGAAAAATTCACAGCAGGCGAGCAGGAACCCGCGGTCAACGGGACACATTTTACCTAATCTCCCATTAAGCAGATATATCCAAAGGTCCTTATCACTCTGCAATTCAATCAAAAATATCGCAAAAGTGCAATACAACTCTAGTGACCTGAATGTGTAAGCTGACACATCGCTGATATTAGCCAAAAGGGTGCCCCTAGCTTTCGATTTATTAGTTTTCTTCAAGGTGATATCCAAAATATGCGCCAGTCCTTTGAAACCGGCCACCGAACCGTCATGCTTGAGCTCAATTCCAAAGAGCTCACGGACAACTTCACCAATTGACATCTCTTTTTTAATTTCCTCTGTCGAAACTATTATCTATGCGATGCCAAATGTAAATATTTCAAAAACTAAAAGAAAATTAAAAAGAAATAAAAAAAAAGAGATGAAACAAAAAAGTTTTATACAAATACAATGCTCTGTTCTTATATACTTTTTAAATGAAAATAAAGCAATTAGCCGCCGAGTCTCCGAAAAACAAAAAAAACAAAAAAAATCTGAGATCCGAAACACCAGAAAAAAAAGGAAAGGCGTATGAAACGATATGGGCAAACTCACATACACACACACACACACATAGATATATATAAATATAAAGGGCTATGGAGACATGTAACGGTGCTACCTCTAGAGGCAAATAAAAAATATGGGTATCTTCGCCTATTTACGTATTGTATTAATATGTATATCTTGTCTGTTACTACGCATCATGGCTCACGAATATAGAAAAAAAATTTATTTTCACCGCAAGATGCCTGTGTTTCGATGTCACATCACAAGCTGAGTGGGGGGAAAGGGAAAGACAATGACAGATGGTGTGATTTATATTTATGCGACCGGCAAAATCCATGTTAGTATGGTCATAGCTCATTAGACTCAGAGCACCCCCCCCCTATCTTAAAACAAGCAAAGATGTCTGGCCGTCAAGGTGGTAAGATGAAGCCTCTAAAGCAAAAGAAGAAGCAACAGCAGGACCTGGATCCCGAGGAAGCTGCTTTCAAGGAGAAGCAGAAGGCGGATGCGGCTGCGAAGAAGGCAATGATGGCCAACGTCAAGGCTGGTAAACCTCTGGTCGGAGGCGGTATCAAAAAGTCCGGTAAGAAATAGACCTTGCAACGATGGACTAAAAAAGAAATTAAAAAGAACATATAATATTGAGTTCATGAATTACATAACTTTAATTCGATAAGCGCTATATATCGTCGTCTTATTTAATAGATAATCTCTATAAATATATTTTATTTTGCATTACCCGGACATTTAGCCTCCGGGGCGAGGGAAAAAGGAAACCAGCGACGACAGCACGATCCGTTGTTGAAGGGCAATTGCATTATCTTTGAGCTTAATCACTATATGACTTGGACTTTATGGGTTTATATGTCTACGAGGAACGCGATCATTTATCTGCTATTTACATAACCTTGGTATTTCCCGACCCATAATTAAACTAAGAAAGGTCTGGTTGAATAAAACACTAAGAGGTCAGCCAAGAGACTGTATGAAAAGAAAACTACAATAAGGTTTACTTACAACAATACGAAAGAGTGAGTGCAATATATAAATATGTCAGGCAGAACAGATAAGCTTTTAACGAAGTATAAGATTGTCTTTCTTGGAGAGCAAGGTGTTGGTAAGACATCGCTAATTACCAGGTTTATGTACGACACATTTGATGATAACTATCAGGCCACAATTGGCATCGATTTTCTATCTAAAACTATGTACCTAGATGATAAAACAATACGTCTACAACTTTGGGATACTGCAGGACAAGAACGATTCAGATCGTTGATTCCATCATATATCAGAGACTCTAGAGTCGCAATTGTTGTTTATGATATAACAAAGAGGAAGTCTTTTGAGTTCATAGATAAATGGATCGAGGACGTTAAGAATGAGAGGGGCGAGGAAAATGTGATACTGTGTGTGGTAGGTAACAAAAGTGATTTGACAGAAGAAAGACAAGTTACGACAGAAGAAGGGGAAAAGAAAGCGAACATTCTTGGCGCCAAAATCTTCATGGAAACTTCTACCAAAGCTGGATACAATGTTAAGAATTTGTTTAAGAAGATTGCCAAATCTTTACCGGAATTTCAGGATTCCGATGTCAACCCATTAGATGCCAATGGAGCCAACGGAAGTCGTAATAATGGCAAGACTGGTGTGATCGACATTGCTACTAACGAAAATGAGGAAGATAGTAGTAGTTGTCAATGTTAATGTGATGATTCTGCTATTTCATTATATCCCGACAAAGTGGTTTTACCTATGATTACTACTCACTCCTTCATTGACTTGTTGTGGAATTGCATTACCAGAACTTATCACATAAACAAATAAGCTTCTAATTAATATCAGCATACATAATTTACTAAACTGTCAATGTAAACAAGAAGTGGTATAAAGTTAATCTCACTCAGTGAAACTATATTGATGAACTTGCCTTATAAATATTGTTTTTTTTTTTTGAACTATTACATCTGCATAAGCGCATTGAAAACCTTAATGCGTCCTATAATAAATATATCTGCCTACTACACAGAGTCAGATAAATGTGAAATTTAGCCTTACTCATTGTATTTTTGAATTTGTTTCTATGAAATAATACGTACTTTAATACAGAAAATGTAGCATATTTAAAAAAATAAAATGAAAGGGGAGTAATATTAACTATTACATCAAGTTTTTTATTCTAAGGTCGGTTTGGTTTTGATAAACATTTTACTTTATTGTAAATTTTGTTCTTATTCATTTTTATTTTTTAGATTTTTATATTTGATTTTTCATTATTTGTATATGTTATATTGGTTAAAAATTGTATCTAAAATATCGTCATTAATATATCTCATGTCCATTACGTCACGGGGTTAGCAGAATCACTTGCAAAAAAAAAAGACGTTATTGAACTATACTAAAAATTGACATTACATTGAGACATGAGAAGCGCAGCCTAAGGGATCCCGAGACCAACGAAATACCATTATTTTTATAGTTTAATGGGAGTTAATACCCCTCCCCTTTAGAAAAAGGTTGAAATAAAAAAAAAGTAAAAGAATGCATGGAAGGTCAAAAGAAAATAAAATAAGAAGAATTTAGGTCAGCATTATAGTAGAGGTCATTAGTACAAGCAAAATTAACAAAGCGCAATGCCATATTATTGTCTTTTGTTCATTGGTAGTGTCATAAAAAATAAAAAAAAATCGTTTACATCGAATCGAATGCAGTATCAACATAGCTCCCATTTCTTAACAAAGTCTTACAAAGCTTTGGTAATACTTCAACTTGTAATGGTTCAAGAGGGAATTTTTCACCATCAACTGAAAAGAGACCGTGATTTAGTTTAGGGATCAATTTATATGCCAGAATCTTAGAGTGAATAACTTCAGGTTGTAAAACGTGTGAACCTTTATCCAATGCCAATAAAATTGGTGCCATCCTTGTAACTGAAGTTCTCGCATCAGTAATTACCATATCTATAGTACCATCACAAGGTAGTGCAGCTGGGAAAAATTTCGTATCTGCAGCGATATAAGGCATCTTACCGGTGTAGAAAATGCCTACGTTGTCTGAAATTGAAGGATCGAGCCTTTCCCAATCATCTGGAATGCCATCTTTCAAGGGGTATTTCAATATGAAGTTTTCCTCCGTTATCGTCTCATCAGCGTTTCCAGACGAAGTGGTACAGTTATCATCACAAGCATTCGAACCCGAATTAGCTCCAGGCAACTCTCCTTCAAATGTCAGAGCTCCTTTATCCTTGTGTTCTAAATAGTGCACCTTCAAATCGTTTTTAGTTTTGGCAGCATACTTCACATATAGATCGCACGGGTATTTCTTTCTCTGGAGGACATTAAAGGCAACACCTAATTCAAATCTTGCTGGTCCCATCCATCTTATGAATTCTGTATTGATATCGGATTCAGCAATAACGCCGTATGTTTGACTCAAGAATGATAGTCTTGGGAACTCGTCAACGTAGGATGGTTGCGAACAACACATCAGATCGATTCTTGCCTCTACGGATTTTAAAAGACAAAGTGCAGCGTAGGAAGGATTATTCGTCCAGTTACAGGACACGCTCATTGCATTACCAGAACCGCAGGGAAGTTGTGTGACTGCAAGTTTTTGGAAAGCTTCTACCCTATCAGGTCTTCTATAGAGACCGTTAATAACTTCAAATGGGATACCATCACCAGAGGCACAGGCAATTGTATCATATTTGTTGATGTCTAGTTCTCGTGCAATATCAATGGCGTGTTCTGGGTATTTCGTATATTTGATATCCAAGAAGCATCTACTTGCGGACAGTAATGGCTTTGCTTTACTATTGAACAGTTTCTTGGCTTTTCCTTTACCACCGAATGGGTTAATAATCACCAAAATTGATCTTGACTGTTTGGTGTTTTTGTAACTTCTCTTCATAATCTCTTCAACCAAGTCATCGGCTGACATATTGCTGTCTATAGAGAGCAAGATTTTCTTGGGCACGACGTCCTGTCTCCTAGGCTTCGCAAAGGTCACCTCTATGAGTTTCAAGTCGTGTTTGTAGTAGGGACTTCTGTTCATGCTAGCGGTCTCTGATGGAGGCGATTCAATACACTCCTCAGTTACCACTACATTGTCGTTCTTCTGTTTCTTCAAGGACATCAACGAGGTGTCGCCGTCTGCTGCTGCGCCATTGATGAATGGGTTGAGTCCAGAGAGCACCTGGTTCTGGGAGGTGTTTGACTCGCCACGGATCAAAGTCGAATCGCGTGTGTTAATGAACGGATCGGCCTCCTCCGCGGCGTCCGTCTCATCATCGATATCGTCTGCATGCGTGTTGGCGACATTTGAAAGTCTCCGCGAGCTTCTCTTGAAGCTCTTTCTTGGTGGTCTAGGGGTTGGAGAAGCAGAGGAGGCGGACGGCAAAAACTGTTCCGAGCTCTGAGAAAACAGGGACGAGGAGGACTCGTCCTTGTTGAAATCTGGCATGTAACACCTAGCGTTCAAGACACGAGCGTACGGTATCACCGTGTTGATCGGCAAGAACATAGAATTCTCCCTGTGTCCAGCTTTCTTACCCTTTTTCTTCCCATTGTTGTTCCCGCGCCGCGAGGTCGAGATGGTCCCGCCACTGGACGTCACAGACACACTCGACATGGACGAGTCGGTGCAGCTCGAATCGCTCAGACAAGTAACACAGCTGACCAAAGACGCGGTCTCAAACACACTCGAGCCCGACCGCGACCGCGAGAGCGACCCATGACTATTCATGCTCGAGAAACTAGTGAGACTCGCAAAACTCTCCGTAGAGCTGGCCCGCCTGTCTATGCCGCTGCCGCTCGTGGGCCCGCTGCCGCTCCCGCGCGGCCCGACGTTCATGTTCATGGTAGAGGGTCTGTACAGCCTTGCGGGCCCTTGCCGCGAAGACATGCTCTTCACGCCCGTGATCCTGATCCCATCATCCGTCAACTGCGCTTCACTTACCACATTCTTCTTCCTCATATCCATTCTCCAAATCTCAGCTACCAATCTCTGAACTTGTTGCCAGCAAGGTAAGATGAATCAAAAAACAGAAAGCTCTTTATTTTTACTTTGTTTTGTATTTTTATTAAATTTTGCAAAAAAAAAAAGAAAAGCAAGCCTTAAGCCGTTTTTTGCTTATTTCTGGTTTCTTTCAGGTGATAATCAAAAATTATTGTTTTTTTTGCTTTTTTCCTGCAAATCACATGCAGAAATGACCCGAAACGGGTAAAAACAAAGGGTCCCCCTCTCACCCCCGCGGCAAAGTTTAAAAAGAGAAAAAGTCTTCCGTACCGTTCCGTTCCGTTCCGTTCCGTATCCATATCCGTAGCCGTAGCCGTAGCCGTATCCGCTCGGCAACGCGTTTTCCCAATTTTTCAAATAATCGTGTACAACGGGATGTTCACATGGACAATCGTTAAAGCGGATATAATACTCTACGAATTACAATTGTGATCTACGTGTTTTATGATATACCTATCCACGAAATACCATACCTCTCACTTGTCACGAAAAGAAATTTCTAGAAAGAAAAGAAAAGAAAAAAAAAATTACATGACTTTTAACAATATATATAAAAAAAATCTTGATTTGGAAGAGCTTCTATAAAGGAAAGAAAAAAGGTCTTTTAAGTTTGTTCACGAGAAAGAAAGCCAAGTATTCTATTCTACTGAAGATAAAAGAAAAAAACAAATACACACCAAAAAATGTTCAGATCTGTTGCTCGTCGTTCTGTTCAGTCTGCGCTACGCAAGAATTGTAATGGCCGTATGTTCTACTCCTCCTTCAAGGAATTGAAGTTCGGCGTCGAGGGCAGAGCCGCTCTGCTGAAAGGTGTAGAGACGCTGGCCGACGCCGTCTCGGCCACGCTGGGCCCAAAGGGTAGAAACGTCTTGATCGAGCAACCTTTCGGAGCTCCAAAGATCACCAAGGATGGTGTCACTGTCGCTAGGTCTATTACCCTGGAGAACAAGTTCGAGAACATGGGCGCAAAGCTGTTGCAAGAGGTCGCCTCCAAGACCAACGAGGCCGCCGGTGATGGTACCACTTCGGCTACCGTCCTGGGCAGAGCCATCTTCACTGAGTCCGTCAAGAACGTCGCAGCAGGCTGTAACCCTATGGACCTAAGAAGAGGCTCTCAGGCCGCTGTCGAAAGAGTTATTGCTTATCTGACCGAACACAAGAAGGAAATCACTACGTCCGAAGAGATCGCTCAAGTAGCAACTATCTCCGCTAACGGTGACGCTCATGTCGGTAAGCTTTTGGCCTCCGCCATGGAAAAGGTCGGCAAAGAGGGTGTCATCACCATCAGAGAGGGTAGAACTCTGGAGGATGAACTAGAGGTCACCGAAGGTATGAGGTTTGACCGTGGTTTCATCTCCCCATACTTCATCACCGACGCAAAGTCAGGTAAGGTCGAATTCGAAAAGCCATTGTTGTTGCTGAGCGAAAAGAAGATTTCCTCTATCCAAGACATCTTGCCTGCCCTAGAACTCTCCAACCAAAGCAGAAGACCTTTGCTAATTGTCGCCGAAGACGTCGATGGTGAAGCTCTTGCCGCCTGTATCCTAAACAAGTTGAGAGGCCAAGTTAAGGTCTGTGCCGTCAAGGCCCCAGGTTTCGGTGACAACAGAAAGAACACACTAGGAGATATCGCTATCTTAACCGGTAGTACCGTCTTCACCGAAGAATTGGATTTGAAACCAGAACAATGCACCATTGAACATCTAGGTTCTTGTGACTCCATCACCATCACCAAGGAAGACACCGTTATTTTGAACGGTAACGGCTCGAAGGAAAATATCCAAGAGAGAATCGAACAAATTAAGAACTCTATTGATGTCACCGGCACGAGCTCCTACGAAAAGGAGAAGTTGCAAGAAAGATTGGCAAAGCTTTCCGGCGGTGTTGCTGTCATCAGAGTCGGTGGCGCCTCTGAGATCGAAGTGGGCGAAAAGAAGGACCGTTACGATGATGCCCTAAATGCTACCAGAGCTGCTGTAGAAGAAGGTATCTTACCAGGTGGTGGTACCGCTTTAGTTAAGGCTACCAGAGTCTTGGACGAAGTCAAGGTGGACAACTTCGACCAAAAGCTAGGTGTTGATATCATCAGAAAGGCCATTACCAGACCAGCCAAGCAAATTATTGACAATGCAGGTGAGGAAGGTTCCGTCATTGTTGGTAAGCTTGCTGATGAATACGGTGAAGACTTCGCAAAGGGTTACGACTCCTCCAAGAGTGAGTTTACTGATATGTTGGCAGCAGGTATTATTGATCCATTTAAAGTCGTTAGAACAGGTCTAGTAGATGCCTCTGGTGTTGCTTCTCTATTAGCTACTACGGAGGTCGCCATTGTCGACGCTCCAGAACCTGCTGCTCCAGCAGGTGGTGCTCCAGGTGGTATGCCAGGTATGCCAGGTATGATGTAGAGTTTTTCTGATTCTGTCACATTTAATAGCATCCACTAAACTTTTCTAAAAAAAATCCTCATCTTTTCTTTTACTCCATGTGTGTGACAATAAAAGAAAGTGATACGGTATTGTATCCATGAGGCCTTGTACATCATAACGGTAGCCTAGTACTTTTTTGTTTATTATGTTTCTCTTAAACAACACAGATATATATATAAATTGCCCTGTAAATACACAATGAATATATGATATAAAACTTGTTGTAATCTTAATCTCTCAATCAGATTTTATGAATGGGTAAAGGCCAATTTCGGGGAAAAGAGAATGATTTTACAATATGCTCAGTAATAATAGTGTTTCCCCAATAGCATTTTTTTTATTTGATATATAGTAAATATTGTGTTTACTTCCCTTTTTTGGTTTTTGGCATCTTAAATGGTCATTATTTATTGCTGATTAAAAACTTGATATTTGTACCACTGTTTTCAAGAAAATATCCAGATCCACAGAATTGATCACATTATAATATCCGGTCCGCATTCTTCATATGCCATCTAATAAACAACAACAACCATTGGATTTATGTTGCTTATATTCAATCGAAGGACTTAAATACTCTCAATTTATCTTCGTCAATAACGAAATATAACGGGCGTGTGGTCTAGTGGTATGATTCTCGCTTTGGGCGAACTCGGAGAAAATCTGAGTACAACATCACAAGCATGCGAGAGGCCCTGGGTTCAATTCCCAGCTCGCCCCATTTTTTTTGCTGATAACATCATTCGTAGAAAGCTCTAAGTTTACACAGTACTGATGATATAGCAGTGCTTTATCAGAATGATATATGTTTTTGTTTCTCCCCATCATCCGAAAACGATACCAATTAGAAGTATATATACTATACAATAGAATGTTGTTACTGGAATATCAATTCATCTCATTTATTAGTAGTATATTAAAGATCATGAATTGCTATAGCCTCCCCAGGATCTAATATTTTTTTATAATACTGTTTGATTACAACAATGCTATAATTTCTCTAGTTCTTCACAATCAACTCAGAATTCTTGACGAAATCCATCAAATATGGATGCCCTCATCACTTTTGTATTTACTATCAGCTTGCGATGAGTTCATCGCCTTATGGCGGCGGGTGGAAAAAAAAAATTAAAAAATTTTCAGTTAAATGGCCCCCATCACATTCAGTTTTTGAAGTACTATTTCATGATCACGATTCGAGGATTCTCAAGCACTCTTCAAAACATATCATATCCTATAGTCTGATTTAGTGTTGATAAGATGGCTGGAAAGAAAGGAAAAAGTTCTAATAATGGTGCTAAGAAAGGGGAAGAAGTCGATGTCGAGGATCGGCTACAAGCGGTTGTGCTGACTGACTCTTATGAGACCAGATTTATGCCATTAACGGCTTCTAAACCTCGTTGTCTAATGCCATTGGTTAATGTGCCTTTAATTGAGTACACTTTGGAGTTTTTGGCTAAGGCCGGCGTAAACGAAGTATATTTAGTTTGTTCAGCTCATGCCGAACAGGTTAATGAATACATTGACCAATCCAAGTGGAATTTGCCATGGTCCCCATTCAAAATCAACACCATTATGAACCCAGAGGCTAGATCTGTTGGTGATGTCATGAGAGACTTGGATAACAGAGGTATCATTACAGGTGATTTCATTTTGGTTAGTGGTGATGTCGTCACTAATATAGATTTTTCCAAAATGTTTGAATTCCACAAGGAAATGCATTCCAAAGATAAAGATCACATTGCTACGATGTGTTTGAATAAGGCCAGCCAATATCATATGTCGAGAACTATTGAACCGGCCTGCTTTGTTTTAGAAAAGGAAACTGATAGATGTCTGTATTATCAAGACATGCCACCGCCAAATTCCAAATCGAGAAAAGTGTTGGATATAGACCCAGAACTGTTAGAGAATGTCGAGTCCTTTTCTTTAAGAAACGATTTGATCGATTGTCGAATTGATATATGTACACCGCATGTTCCACCAATTTTCCAAGAAAATTTTGATTACCAATCTCTAAGAACTGATTTTGTAAAAGGTGTCATCTCAAGCGACCTATTAGGTAAACACATCTATGCATATATTACTGATGAATATGCTCTTAGAGCCGAGAGTTGGCACTCCTACGATACCATCTGCCAGGATTTCCTAGGTAGGTTATGCTATCCACTAGTATTGGAATCAAATATACAAGAAGACCAAACATACTCATACGAATCCAGGCATATATATAAAGAGAAAGATGTTGTGTTAGCCCAATCCTGTAAGATTGGTAAATGCACCGCTATTGGTTCAGGAACCAAAATTGGTGAAAAAACAATCATTGAGAATTGTGTCATCGGGAGAAATTGTATTATTGGAGAAAACATCAAAATGCACAACAGTTACATTTGGGACAACACTGTGATTGGTAATAACACAACGATCGACCATTCCTTAGTAGCATCCAATGTCAAAATTGGATCCAGTGTGTACCTGAATGATGGCTGTATCATAGGCTTTGATGTTATCATTGAGGACAGTAAAGAGGTCCCTGCAGGCACTAAGATATCTAGCATTCCATTAAAGAGCCACACATCGAAAATATACAATGAAGACTACGATGCCGAAGAAGGTGCTTATGACTCGAATGATAATGGTAACCAAACTTCGCAAGACTTTAGGCTGATTAAGCAAAACGGTATTGGTTATATCTACGAGAGTGATGACTCAGATCTTGATTATCAAGAAGATGATGAGTGTTATAAGATTGTTAACAGCTTAAGGCATCAGGTTGAAGATTTATATCTGAGTGACGACTCCATTTCTTCCACGAAGAGAAGAACCAAGAAAAAGAGAACCATGTCTACCAATAGTGTTTACACGGACAGAGAGGATGCTTACTCCGATGAAGAGGATGAAGAAGACTTTATGGTTGAAGGTATTGCCACGGTGGAAAGGGCTATCGAGAACGATCACGACCTGGACACGGCGCTACTCGAATTGAACACACTAAGGATGAGTATGAACGTTACGTACCATGAGGTGAGACTTGCCACCGCTACAGCTCTGATCAGGAGAATCTACCATTTCATCGAGACGCAAACCTTGGGCCCAAAGGAAGCTGTACCTAAGGTATTCGACCAATGGGGTCCGTTGTTCAAGAGACAAGCCTTCGAACCAGAGGAGTTCACTGACCTGATGAACATTCTCATGGAACAAATAGTGGAGCAAAAGTTCGAGAAACCGGAATTCATCTTGTTCAGTACATTGAACACTCTCTATGACAACGACATCCTTGAGGAAGATAATATTTACGAGTGGTGGGACAAGGTGTCTACAGACAGCAAGTTCGACCAAGTCAAGACATTAACCGCTAGATGGATTGAATGGCTAAGAAATGCCGAGGAAGAATCCGAAGAAGAAAGTGAATAGGTAAAGGTGGGGAAATCTCGTTCCAAACAGAGCACCACTAAACGGACTTTTTTTTAAATCGTATATATATTTATCTAAAAAATTTCCCTTTAATAGACACTTTTTTTTTCTTGTATGAATTCAGGTGCATTTCAATGGCCAGATAAGGACCATTACACCGTCAATCAATATACGATCTGCTTCTAAAGGAGTTGGTTCAATTGCTTGTGTTATCGATGCCTTCTTACATTTCTTAGCTCGTTCCTTCGCATCGAAAAAACAAATTGTTTCGACAAGATCGGAAAAAATTTTTTTTCCCTGCATTTCCTAGAACAATGGAAATAAGCAAAGTTAAACGGGAAAAGAAAGAGGATAAGGTTTGATAACTTCCCCCTGAAACTCGCTTATATACAACTATTACAAATTGTGATTAATAAACACATAACCATACCTGATTGATTTACATAGTACGGTATTCTGCGGTGAAAAGGAAGAAGAGAATTTCTGGGTGCTAAACGAGGTGCATGAACAGGAGCCAAATTAAGGTAAAGTAGATTTGAAAGAAACCAAGATCAAAAGACAAATAGGTTTTCGAATTATCGGTTAATAAAGTTCTTGAGCAGATATCAATTGCCAGGACTCTTATTTTTTTTTTTCTTTTTTTAACTCTAATCGGATCTATACTTTTATATTGGTCGTTTAGCGAATAATTCACCTAATAGACATATACTGACTTGTATGCGAGATATCAATTTATCAGGAAGAATAAGGGAAGAATAGGAACATTTTCATCAATTTTAATAAAAAAAAAAATAGAAATAATAGGACAATGACATCGGATACCGATGGTTCCAAGATTCAAAAACCCACCTCGAAACGAGGTAGGGAAATAGAACTGATTGAAATTAATGGAAAGCAGGTGAGTAAGACGGGGACGGGGAAAAGGAAGTTCCATAAGAAGTCGAAAACGGGCTGTGATAACTGTAAGAGGAGACGTGTCAAATGTGATGAGGGCAAGCCGAATTGTAAGAAATGTGGGAATTTGAACTTGGTTTGTGTATATACAGCTGCTGAGAAACGCCCTCAGAAGAAATTCCCTGGTCCCAAAAGTATATCAAAGGTTAGGCCTATTCTCAATAGGAATACTGATGTTTCGGCAACCTCTACGTCACCAACATCTGAACAAATACACACAGATCATAGTGAAGGTACCAAGGCCTCGCCGGAACTCAATCTAGACAAAGTAGCAATCAAGAGTGAAGGAAGTAGCCTAAATACTCCTGTTTCTGAGGAAGCACATCTCCATAGCAAACTCAATAGCATCCCACTACAGATACCAGAGTCACAAACTGCTGATAATATAATGGACGGTACTTCACATGCCTCAATATTGCAAGGTATGTCCTCAGGAGGGAATTTGCCAATAGATCAGAAAAAACCTTTAGAGCAAATGTCACCAAACATCAATCTTGGTACCCCGGATAGAACATCTATAACATCTCTTCCAAATGGGGTTGACAATATTTTACTTCCGCATTTATTATCAGGTTTATTTGGGCAACAAAACACTAATCAGCAGCAACCCCAACAGTTGTCACCACAACCTCAGATGCAACAATTTCTCCAACAATTTCAACCGCAACAGAGCACAGGAGCGCCAGCCAGTAATAGCTTTAACCCACAACAGCTGCCAAATTATCGGGATCGACTACCTTCAATATCTTTGGATATTGCTGGAAGTCCCGGTATACAATCCAACAATTTAAACTTAACGAACAATAATGCAACAGCGAATACTCTACTAAACAGTATATTAGCATCCACTTTGAATCCATTATCACCAGCAAAACCGGCAACAAATCCTGCGAAGATGCAAACGCAGCAACAACAACAGGACATATCAAAGGAAACTACACAGCAACCAATTGGAGGTTTACCTTTTTCGACAGATGCTATCTCTCAATTAACAAAGATGAATCTTAATACATTTCCAACTGCTGGTATCGGTGGTATTTCTTATGATTTTCATGAATTATTTGGTATTAAGTACAATCCAAATAATAACAGAGCAATTAAAGTAAGCTCAGCAGAGGAAGCACTTGCAAACATGCAGGAGCATAGAGAAAGAGAGCAGGCAAAAAAAAATAACGAAAGACAGCAACAAAATAATGAAACAGTTACTAATGGTATAAATGGTAACAAATTAGAAATGCCAACTAACACCTCAACAGCCATGCCAAATGAAGGTGCAACACCTACTAGTACATACCTGACAAATCCTCATAGTACACCCTTATTAAGCAATGAAAACCAATCTTATAATTCGCTAGATAATTCAGAGGTAGCAAACCTTATGAATTTGAAAAATGTAGGAACTTTGAATGGTAATACAATGGAAATGATATCCCCAAACATGAAAACTACAAATGAAAAGGTGGACACTGAAACTGCAGAAAATGCCCTACTCAATAATAAAAGTCCAACATCATTTGAAACTATTACCATGGATATTGCAACAGGAAATAGTCCATCATCGAATACCAACTCTCATCCAACAACAGCAAGTGAAAAGGCAGGACAGAACCAAACCTCTCCCAGTTTTTCTGTCTCTGTTGACAGACCTTCAAGCCCTTCGATTCCAAGGTTAATCGAACTATCATCAAAAACGAGCTTAGGTTTAGTAGATCTCAAATTATTCCACCACTATTGCACTGAAGTGTGGCCAACAATAATCGCTGTTGGTATTTCGAGCCCAGAAGTTTGGGGAACCTATCTTCCCGAACTAGCTTTTAAATATCCGTTCTTAATGCATTCCATCTTAGCTTTCAGTGCAACCCATCTGTCGAGATTGGAGCCAGATCTAGATGATTATGTTGCATCACATAGACTATCTGCACTAAAATTACTTCGAGAGGCAGTTCTAGAAATTTCTGATGATAATACGGATGCATTAGTTGCTAGCTCATTAATTTTGATAATGGATTCTTTGGCAAATGCTTCAAATTCCAATCCAACTGCATGGATTTTCCATGTAAAAGGTGCAGTTACAATTTTAACTGCAGTCTGGCCTCTTCCTGAGACGTCAAAGTTTTATAATCTAATCTCTGTTGATTTAAGTGATTTAGGAGAAGTTGTAGACAAAGAAACTGGAACGATCACAGAATTAGTTTGTTTTGATGAAGACATTGCTGACCTTTATCCAGTCGACCTAGACTCTCCGTACCTCATTACATTGGCTTACTTGGATAAGCTTTACAGAGAAAAAAATCAACTGGACTATATTCTTAGGGTTTTTGCTTTCCCAGCTTTACTGGACAGAACGTTCTTGACTTTGTTGATGACTGGGGATTTAAGTGCCATGAGAATCATGAGAGGCTACTACAAGCTGCTAAGAAATTATACCACCGAAATTATGGATAAAGCATGGTTTTTGGAGGGTTTGTCACAGGTATTGCCAAGAGATGTTGATGACTATAGCGGAGGCGGAGGTATGCATATGATGTTGGATTTCCTAGGTGGAGGTTTGCCGTCTATGACTACTACAAACCTATCCGAGTTCATGTGACGGTTTGTCTTTTTACGACTTTATGTTATAGTTGAAATGATCGACATTAAAAATGTATTTCACCATATTAATGTAGTTAATGACTTTGTAATTTTTACAGAATTTTTGATCTTTTATGAATAATTATGAAACTTCCATTTTTCTCAGTTATTGTCTCTTGATTATAGATAGAGCCAGTTTTCATGGAATACACAAATATATAAACAAACGGTTCCGTTTGATACTAACGTCATAGAACGTGTTTACCGTTGTATACATGAACTTTCGGATCTTCCGTTCCTAACCAAATTTATGAAAAACGATTGTTTGTAAAAATTTGTGTCTAACAGTAACACCTCTAGCATTAAGTACAGTTTTGTCACAAATACGGCTTTGCAAAATCATGATTTATTAATAACCTTTTCCTGCATCGCTTGAATCTTGTCTTCAATATGGGACAGTAATACATCTGAAACTTCCCCATTTTTTATATGTTCATAATCAAACAAATCCTCCGGCCCGTGTTCAAAATCATTATCTTCCTCAGTAACGGATAGTATCATCTCTTTTGATATCTGAAGTTTATTACCCTTGTTACTCTTCAATTCAAAAAAATTCTCCTCCAAAATTCTATAATCCATAAAAGTTTCAACTAATTCACTGACATCGAACTTTACTGATGGAGGGAGGAGCCTTGAAAAAAAGTTTTTTGGATATTTGAAGTCTTTCTCGACCAAATTTTTATAATCGAGACCACAATACAGTAAACTTAATATTACAAATTTATAGCCATCGCAGAGTAATGAGACGGGCTGCGTCATCCCCTGGACGATAAACATCCTCGCTTCCTGTAATATTTTTGGAAACACCTTATGTTTAAAATTTTCTGATAAATCACAATCTCTAGTGTATCTGTAATAGCCACTAAATAGTTCCTCTATTAATTCTCTTGGATTACCTACTCCGTCATTGAAGTCAAATCCAAACTGACAAATAACCATCTTTTCAGTGTTAACCAACTTATCCCTAAACTCCCATTTTAGTTTATCAATATTGGGTCTAGAATTACCAGGCCCAACTGGAATTTTATGCATTATTATAAATTCATATGTTCCCTTGACATAGGCGTCGATTGGTCTATTATTTTCCATAGTTTTACAAGCTGTCACGAGAATAGCCTGTGATATATGTATACAATCTAAAACATGCCTTGGAAGTCCATGATGGTACCAATATCTAAAAAACAAAATGGATGCCTCAACGTATGTGTGTTCGTACAGATTAAGATTCTTTTTCATGAAGTACAGATACATCAAACATTTCTCCATCACTTTTTTTACTTCCTGGCTATGATGTGTATCGGTGCCTAACTTGTCTATTATTTCTTTACATGTGAATGTCCACTTATTCTCTGGCAACCGTATCATGTCAGGCCATAGTATACGTGGATTGAAGCCATCAGATTTATCATTTAACTTTTCCATTGTGTTTTAAATAATATAATTGCAGTTATTTTTAATCCGTTGATTATTTGCCTGACAGCCCACGATGTTTCAAATAGCAATGATTAAATATTTCAATCAACAAAATTTAACTCAAAACCTTTTAATATTGAACTTACTGGATACGATGCTAGTTAGCTTAACTAGAATTTCTAACCGAGTCACATGAAGCGACTGTACAAGATGATTTCCACACATTATCTAAAAGTTAGTGTCACATCAGAATTCATATACAGTACATACAATGAGATTTACATTTTTATTGCTACATTATTACTGTTCGAACATAATAGAGTTGCATTCAAATTACGTTGGATATCGCGATGTGTATTCTCTTGATCTTTTTATTCTCATCTGAACATCGGACAAGAAAAGTGAGTTAAATATCTTTTTTTTCTTTATGCCCAACAAAACACCATTAAAATCCTCAAATATATCCTGCATATCTAAGCTATCGGTTTCATTTTGAGCCCAGGAGAGCAGAAATTGCTGCTCAGCAAAATTAAAAACTGGGTATCTATCGTCATTATCACATAATTTATACAAAAGCCATTCATCTGTATGTTTAGCTTCTTTAATCTGATAACCCAGAATTTTTAACTCTCTGGCCTGACTAAAGAGAGGATGATCCTCCTCGAGAAATGATTCGATATCCAATACTTGGCGGTTGTGAACTCTGAAATTCCCTAGGCGTATACAATATATGCCTTCCATGTCCTCGCGGTACTGGGAGCAAATTATTTCGTGAATATTTGTCGTCGCCGAAAATGTATACGTTCTGTTGATGGTTGAACAGATTAGAGGTATATACCTAATCTGGCTAATATCTTGAATGTCTATAAAAAGCTGTAGGGAGTACCTTCCCGGTTCAACCACAGAAATTGATTTAGCCAAGACGCTCGGGCTTAAGTTGAACATACCTATATCATATAATAGATAATTGATAGGTCTCGTTCTGGATTTCACCAGAATATTGTACAATATGTACCAAGAATCATCAATGTACTCCTTAAATCCAGTATCACCGTATATTTTCTTTAGTCGTAGCCGGCTGTATTGTCGCCATGGGTCTAAACTTTGGACATACCTCTTCAGTAAATCTCCAGTTTGTCCATCTAAGGCATCGAAGCTAAATTTTGTTAGGTCCCGACATATTTCGTTATGTATTTCGTACAATCTGGTATCCAAACATCGTACTTGTTGAGGATACTCATCGAACAATTGGATTATAATTTCCAAAGGTAAGTCCATTCTTCTTCCTAGTCAAGAGTCCAGTAGCATCACAAGCCTATGCATTTATGAAATTATTGCAACTTCACCTAAATCAGGGGCCAACTTTATACTCTATCCGCACTTTTTTTTTCTTATTAGGGATTGTATTGCTGGTAAGAATCAAATATTATATATTACTTCTATTCAGAAGATAATATGCCTGCATCTGTTGTTATCTTTATTGTTGGCAGGTAATTTGAGCATAAGTAATTGCTGTGCTTTTCATTTGGCTTTTAGACAATGGCAGGAGCTACCTAACTTTAGGCATTTATCACGAGTTATAGCATATGGCAACGAAATATAATGCAGCGTTATACCTCATCATATTTCTCGCAATATACTTCATAGCATAACTTGAGCAGGATTTCTTCTATTAAAATCCAGATATCTTTTACTTTGGAGGGCGATCATAATAACTGCTGCATTACATAAATTTCGGCAGAAATAAATATTAAATGATAAACATCGAGTTTGATATATTTTAGTGTTGCAATACGCCCTTGTAGACTGCTGTTATCTTAATGACGAAAGTTTTAGCAAATATATAGTCGGATACTGCATTTGCTAGAGGATAAGGTTTGGTAGTTTATTTTTAGATAAATTACAATAATTTAGAATATTAATAATGATAAGGTATCTTCAACAGATTGAATATTATTCTGAAGACGTTCCTAACGTATTTAAGAGGAAATAATTCCAGAAGTAATATATTTTTATAATAAATTACAGTACAATTTTTTATTTTTTTAGATTAGTTCTCACTTAATATCCTTAAAGCATTTAAATTCCTACTAAATATAACTACATCAAAACATGTTCAAAATATAGCTTTCTCTCAATGCTACCAAAAGTATAAATTATGCTAACAGCATTGTGTACCTCTTGAATTCCAAGAGAATAATGAACCATTGGAAAAATTTACAATTAAAGTTGCAAGGTATATTTTACTGAATTAAAAAAGATGGAAACTGTCGACAAAAGTCTGAGTTAAATGAAATATTGTCGGTTTGTTCTAGAAATAGTAACTTTGGTGCTTTACGCAGCAATAAAAAACACCTGATAATATATTACAACATGATTTAATAAAAATTAAGAGTTCGATTCTCTTCATCTCTTTATATTATGATTAATAGTATAATATATATTTATTATTTTATATTATAATAGATATATTATATTATAAAATATGGCACCCCCCATAATTGGTTTGGGTTTATAAATTATATTTTAATATTATAATTGATATCATATTACAATGAGTTATAAGTAATATATATATATTATAATAATAAAAACTATATATTAATAATATATTGTAATATATTAGTATTTATTTATAATATACTATAATATAGATTAGCTAAATACATAATTATAACAAACGTAAAAAGAAGTAGTATTAACTAATATTTTATCTTACTTATAAAGACCAGCAGAATTGGTTGGGATGTAAAAAGTTAAAAAAAATCCGATACTAGGTTAAAACCACAATATTACAAGCCCACTGATTACTAACGATTCATTGATATGAGTTAGACGGAAAAATAGAAAATGGTTACTTTGTAGAAGTTAGCCGTGCCTACAAATAACTGTTAGAGTCCAATCCAGTACTAAAAAATATAACATACTATTTATTGTATAGTGTATTATTAGCATGATATAGGGCGTATATTAAAAAAAAGTTGCATATAACAACAACGTGAATAAGAAAGCATTGGTCAGCCTAAACAGAATTGTAAGATTAAAACTGTATTTTTGTATAACAACATTATAAAAATATTAATCGCGGATCATATAACTTACATGCAACTGGTCTACAGAGCTATGCACTGATATCCTATATAATATAATATTTTACAGACCTGTACTGTATACATAATTATACTATAACATCCATCTTTATGGAAACTGTAATACAATACTACAATACAATATTACAATACTGTTATGCAACATAACTAACAAAACAACAAATCACTGGCCACGATTGAAGGAGGGGCGCCCATTGAAGAAAAAAGGCAGCACGGAACCCAAATGCATTAAATGCGCACAGAAAAACACGTAGAGAGAGAGGGGTGCTGATATTTTATATTTTTTCTTTTTTTTTTCTTTTTGGCTATGAATGGGCTTTCTCGTAAGGAAAACCAAAAATAAGAAAATTTTTTTTTTTTTTAAAAAAAACCAACTAAGCTCATCTCATCTCATCGATGGGTAAAATTTCAATTGATGGTATTCGAGGAAGACATTTTAAAAGAGGAAGAAAGCTTTTGCAGAGACGAACAACAACATATTGTGAGATAAGAAAGAATCACAAGATCGGTAAAAAAAGGTTAGAGAAAAGGGGTTAAATAAAAAGAAGAAAAAACAAAATCAAATAGAATAAATAAAGCCATACCAAAGGAAAAATAAAAGACATAATGTTTCAACGGAGTTCAAAGAGCCCCCGGAAGGGTGTTCCTGGAAAGTCTACATCTAACACTCCACCGCCGGTCAATAAAAGGAGGCCGAGGCGGTTCAGTCTAATATATTCTTCTGATTCCTCGCTAAGTGATATTAGTGATAAAGAGGCATCGGACATATCTGAAGAAGACGAAAATGATGACGACGACGATGACGACGACGATACAAGCAGTAGTTCGGATGATGAGGATGAAAATATAGATTTCGTAAAGCTGTCTGCGCAGCGGAAGAAAAGAGCCATGCAAGCGTTGTCTGCCTTCAAGAACCAACATAATAAGGCTGATACTACGTCTATTGAGGAGGAGGATGTGGGTGAAGAAGTAATTGACACTGATGAAGGAGACGAGGATAACGATAAGGACAATATAAATGCTAAAAATAAGGACAATACTGTAGATATTGACAACGATATCCCAGTACCACAATTCAAATCAGAAGATGAAGATAATGGTGAAGCTGACAATAATTCCGATGAAAATGAAAAAGATGACGAGGAAGAGATATCTATAGGTAATGATGACTTTAATGCTGAAGGAATTGTTGGAAGCGACGGTGAATCTGATTACGATATAGACCAGGACGCTTACTTCGATGCCATTGAAAAGGAAAATGATTCTGATGTGGATATCGAAACAGGTAATGAAGAGGATCTACCTACAATACTACATGAAGAGGAACTCAATATTATGAATGAATACACTAACTCTAACAACGATACTTCCAACTGGGATGCCGAAAGTAGCCTGTCCAGTTTCGATATGTTTGATGGGTTTGGAAACGATGCAGATGAAGAAGAAGAAGAACTAGAAGGAGATAGCTCGAAGCAATATATCACAAATAAAAAATCTACTGACGACCTCGATCTTAACGATATAGACCTATCAGTAGAAAAGCCAACCACGCGGCAACTCAGCAAAAACACAGTATCGAACGGAAAGAAAAATCCCATATCTAGGGTTAAAAAACCAGTGCGTAAGCTCCTAAAGAAAAAACATAGCCATTCTTTAAAAGATGCCCTAGATTCAGACGATTACATATTCAATGTTTTCTTTCAGTCCGACGAAAGTGCAGATGATAAAGACGGTTCCCAAAATATTGTTTCTGATTCAGAAAGTTTGCAGCTAAGTAAGTTTTTTGCCGGTAAATCGGATAAGATAGATGATACTGATGACACCTCTAAAAACATTCTGCTGGATGTTGCAAACCTACCATCTGAGGATGATAATCTCCCTTCTGATAAAGAACTCTCTGGCTCAGATCTCATAGATAGCGATGAAGAGGATAGCTTTTCAGATTTAGATGGCATTTCTGTAAGTTCTATTGACCTAGATGAAGAAGATGAAGACGATCTAAGATTGAGTAATGTTTTTGTTGATATAGATGATCTCGATCCTGACTCATTTTATTTCCATTACGATGATGAAAACGACAGTACCGGAAGTTTGGATATCGATAATGTCAAATTATATCTGAACAAAGATGATGATTCTAAGAATGATATTGTAGAAACGGTTGTGTATGCTGATGATGAATCTACGGATGAGGATGATAATCTGCCGCCCCCTGAAGCTAGGAATAAAAGCATTGGTACAAAAGCTAAAGAGGTTGTTAGTGCTAATGTAGTAGGTCTGAAACCACCAAAACTGGGTACGTGGAATACCAACAACAAACCATTTAGTATAATTGATGGAATGTCAACCAAATCTTTGCATGCCTTAATTCAAGAGCATCAACAATTAAAGGAACAAAAAATGAGTGGGCTGGAACCGACGAAACAAGATCCACCTAGTTCCCCCGTTTCCAATGGCGATGAATTAACCTTGAATGAACTTTTAAATATGAGTGAATTGGAAGATGATGAAGGAATGACCAGTTCGAATGCCCTAAGCAATATTAATAGCACGGATCGGAATGGAAACAGCCTACATTGTGTCAAAAATAATGCATACAATTCTCTTTCTATCACGGATTGGTATGAGAAACCAAAAGTTCCACTTTCTGCATTTCGGAATAAAGGCATTAGCGTATTTCAAGAAGACGAGTACATGGTACCTACAACACACATTAAAAAAGTTCCCATAGGATATATGGGAATGGAAAAAACAAGGCGGAAGTTTGATAAAATGAAGGAAATTCAGAAAAAACGTAACGAGAAGAAAAGAAGACTCAAGAAAAAGAAGAAAATGCTGAAAATTAAAAAGGAACAGGCACGTCTTTTAAAAGAGAATGAAATGGAACAAATGTTACCTACACCCCTTAATTTCCCGACTGAACGTGATATCCATCTTCCAACTATCGAGTAGGTAAGCGTTTTGAATAATAAACACCAAAATCAACATCTTAAAGCTCCAGACATATCTATATCAAAAAAGTAAGGCACCAATACAGCTATTACTTGAAACATGCAACATGATTTGTTTTTCTTCTGTGGTTTTTATACCGTCATTAGCATAAAAATTATTTGGCCAGGCTTTTTTGCTGCCTAAAATAACTGCAGGATCCGTTCCCTTTTACTACCACAATCACTAATAATTTTCGGGATATATATCACACGTACACGCTGCATTTTAGACTTTAATATTCAATAAAAGGGAAAGGCGAATACAAGAACCAACAAAAATACAACTAAATTAAACGATAAATACTCAATAAGGTCAAAGCTAAATACTCATTCTACTTTCTTTATATATATATATATAATCGGTTTTCTTTCAATCTTCCCATTTGGAATCTCAAAACTGTCTTCTGTTAAATGTTATAATTATAGTAATGATAACACACATTTTTAAAAGCACCACCATCATAACAATGATCTAAAGTTAACAATATCAACTAGTTTTCAATCTTCCCCAGCTTCGTTAAAAGGGACTGAAAAATTTCATTTGTACCAAAAATTCGAAGCTCATCGCAGAAGTTTAACAAACTCATCGCAGGTATTAAAAGTTAATCTTGACTGAATAATATAATTTGCTAAGATAAGAGCCAGCAAAAATTAGCAAGAATTGAACAATTAGAATGGCCTCTGATTTGAAGGCTAGTTACAAAAACTTAACAGTTTCACCTGTTTACGGTGGTAGTGGTGCCGTTGCTACTATTTCTGAGGATGGTTCCATCTTCGCAGCTCCACTTTTAGATGAGGTAAATATTATTCAATTAAAACCAACCAGAAAGTTATTATACACTATTGATAATAGTGATGACCAGGAAATTACAGCACTAAATCTGACACCGGATGGAAAATACCTAGTTTTTGTTTCTCAGGCGCAGTTACTGAAAATTGTTAGCGTTGAAACTGGAAAAGTTGTTAGGTCCTTGAAAATCTCCTCCCCTTCTTATATTATGGAATGTGACCCTACATCGACCTTAGTTTCTGTCGGTGGAACTGACGGATCGGTGATCGTTATCGATATAGAGAATGGATATATTGCACATTCATTTAAAGGCCATGGTGGGACCATTTCTTGCATAAAATTTTATGGGGAATTAGGAACCAATATTTGGTTGTTAGCATCAGGGGATACTAATGGTGTAGTCAAGGTATGGGACTTAGTATCTAGAAAGTGCAAATTCACATTACAAGAGCATACCAGTGCTGTTAGAGGTATCGATATTATGAAAGATGAAGCACAGAATACTTATACACTGATTTCTGGTGGTAGAGACAATATAATTAATATTTGGGAATTTCTCTTGAATAAAAAAAACGCAAAACTTATAAAAACACTGCCTGTGCACCTGCAAGTAGAAGCCTGTGGTTTTGCTGCAAAAGACCACCCAGACATTGTTTATACAGCTGGTGGTGATGCAGTTTTCCAAATCATTTCATTAACTAATGGCAAAACTATAAAGAAAACAAAACAGCCTCTTGAAGAATTGTTTATTACCGGTGTTTTACGTTTGAATGGTGGTAAGCAGCTTTATTTAGTATTTTCAGACCAAACCCTACAATTGGTAGACCTTGAGCAAGAATTACAGGATCATGGGTCCGAAATTATTTCGTTGAAAGATTGTATTGCAGGTAACCATGGTACTATTGCTGATATGAAAATCGTTGGTCCCAATCAGGATAGACTAGCACTAGCAACCAATTCACCAACATTAAGAGTGATCCCTATGCCAGAGGATGTCATTAACTCAGAAGACGTCAAGGATGTCAACCAATTATCTATTGATGTGGCACTGTTTGAAGGACATAAAGATCTTTTGAATGCAGTTGATTCCACTAATGATGGTTTATGGCTGGCAACTGCTTCCAAAGATAAGAGTGCAATTTTATGGAAATTTAATACGATCTCAAACGAATTTGTTCCATATGCACAATTCTTAGGTCATGCAGCAAGTGTCACTGCTGTTTGTTTACCCAACGTCATAAACAGAGGCTACCCTGAGTATCTATTGACTGCTTCAAATGATCTGACAATAAAGAAATGGGCTATTCCAAAACCTAAAATGGAAAACGATTCCGAAAAACATATTATAGAAAGCTCTTTGTATACTCGTCATGCTCACGAAAAAGATATCAATGCCGTTGCCCTATCTCCGAATGACTCCATTTTTGCTACTGCATCCTATGATAAGACTTGCAAGCTTTGGGACGTTGACACGGGTGAGGCAATCGCCACGTTGGCTAATCATAGACGAGGTCTATGGGATGTCTCATTTTGTGAGGCAGAAAAATGGATTGCTACATGCTCAGGTGATAAAACAGTCAAGATATGGTCATTAGAGTCATTTACTGTGTTAAAAACCTTGGAGGGTCATACTAATGCCGTGCAAAGATGTTCATTCATGAATAAACAGAAACAGCTGGTATCGGCAGGTGCCGATGGCCTAATAAGGATTTGGGACATCTCAACCGGTGCTTGTATCAAAACTTTAGATGGACATGCCAACCGGATATGGGCTATGTCTGTTGTAAGAGATGGAGAGTTAATCATATCTGGTGATGCCGATGGTGTGTTCCAGTTTTGGGAAGATTGTACGGAAGAGCAAAGAGAGGAAGATTTAAAAAAGGATAAAATAAGAATCGAGCAAGAACAATCTCTCCAAAATTATCTAAATAATGGTGAATGGGCTAACGCCTTCCTACTTGCCCTGCAACTAGATCATCCCATGAGACTTTTCAATGTTTTACGTTCTTCTATTGCTGATACGACAATATCGCCAGAAGAGTCTGATTTGAAAACCATATTTAATAAAGAGCTCGATGAACTTATTAGTTCCTTGAACAATGATCAATTGTTATTATTAATGAAGAGATGTAGAGATTGGAACATTAATGCTAGAACGCATACCGTCGCGCAAAAGACAATCACATGCATCCTACTACGTTACAATTTAGCTGATTTCTCTGAAATTCCGGGTATGATGAAGATAATAGAATCCATTATACCGTACTCTACTAGACATTATGGAAGAATCGATAATTTAGTGAAAGAAAGTTACCTTTTGGACTACGCTCTTCACGATATGGATAAATTGCTATAGTTATATCTTGGCATTTGAAATTCTATTTTGAATGTTCAATATTAAATATATGTATAGATATAATAACCAATTTTTTTTCTATGTTATTTTTCTTTGCTTTATAATATCTCAGACGTAATTCAATAACAATCCAGATGATTTTTTTTTATTGAACTTGAACTACCAAGAAAATAAAATTTCGTTATAATCTCTTCTTTTCTACAGCTGATTCTGAAGGGCATCGCAAAAATAAAAATTTTTGGTACAAATTCTTAAAAAATGAATATATCAAATCAAACCTAGAAGCTAGTCAAAACTTCCTTCTTGTTTGGTTAGCTAGTGTTTCAATCGAGGTTTAGTGTAGAGCATAGTAGTAGTTTGGAATGAGCGTTCAAGATATTGGAATAAAAAAAGCCAAGAAGTCCTCAAACAGGAGAAGAAAGAAGAGAAGAACGGCAGAATCAGATTCTGACTCCAGTTCTTCTTCAGATTCTGAAAGAGAACCATTACCTAATGAGCCAGAAGATAATGAGATATTAGATGTTGAGTTATCAGATGTAGAAATGAAAGACTCAAAGGCTACTGAAAAGGAGACACTAGACAGAACAACATTACAGAAGTTGACAAATATTCCATTCACGGTAACTGAATTTACGTCAAGGACATCTAGAGATAAGACTATACCGATAAACCTAGCTCATGTTGAAGAAAAACTAGATGCTAATAAATCTACAATGAGAACAAGACTTGCGGAACAAGAAAATGAACTGAAAGAATCATACTTAAGTTTGATGTTTGAAAACTTTGGAGATGAAATAAATAAATTGAGAGAAGCTCCTGATTTCAACGGCAAGACAATCAATATACTGGCAAACGTGTTGAAGGATGGTACAGGCATGTTTGATAATGAAACGTTGAAAACAATTCTAAAATCAGAAAAATGAAAACTATTATACGTCCATTTTTATACTAACAGAGAATTTTTCTAGAACACTAAATTGACATTAAAAAAAATAATAAATTATCGTTAATAAATGAGATCTAAATTCACATTTCTCTTGGGGATCTTATATAACGTGTCATACCCGTCTTCATTATGTAAATTATTTGACATATTAATATTTCGATTGGATTAAATAGAAACTAGAAAAATAGTTAAAATAAATAACAGCTGCGTCTGGTTTGTCTTATAAAACAAAAGATACATTCGAAATATCTGTATGCAGTACTCCCTAAAAAAAATTCAAAACGGATACAGCTATTTTTTCTTACAGAAGAGAAAAGAAAATATTAATGTCCTGAGAACAATGCCTAGAATTCATGCTAAAATCGTTATAGATTTGTTCTATGGTATAACATAGGAGTATCATACATAACGCCTGGGTTAGAGTTCAGCCAATCTAATAATCAGAATCGAATTATCTACCATTGTGGCTGTTAACAACAGGAAAAAAACCTCCCATATTTCCTCTTACATTCTAAAACATTATTAAAAAAAAAAAAAAAATTGGTTCAATATCTAATATAATTTGGGTCCTTTCCTTTGGTTTAATTTTTTTAATTAAAGCTGCTTCCATTATTTCAGGGAATGTAACGGCTCCGAAAGAACGACTATCCGAATTCCTTAAGCGTCTAAGTATATTTGAATTTTTTTAACAAATAGAGCATAGAGTGATACATCAAATGCCAATATTCATTGATGATATCGTTGGAAGCAGTTTCCTATGTGGACAAACAATAATGAAGATGGAAGAGAATACAATTGGTAAATTTTTTTAATTAGAAAAAGAAACCGCATAGAATTATAATACGTTCCTTACTTAACGTATCTTGCTTTTTATGTTTTTATTTTCTCTTAGTTAACACTTTAATTTGAAGGCTGATTTTGTCGTTAATATAGTTCTATCATTAAGCCTTATAAAAACAAAAATAAAAATAAAGGAAAGAAACCAAAATGTAGTAACAAAGGTGGATAACAACAAAACACACACCTTTGAATATCTTTTTTAATTTTTGTTTTTTTTTTCTCTGTAGTTTAGATCAACCTAATAATTTAACGAAGAACCAGGCAGCTCCTGCGGCAACGCCTCCAACTGCTACCATCTGCAGCCCTTCTGATACTTTCTTATGCGTTGTACAACTGTCTCCCATTGAGACCATTGTCTTTATGTAGCCGAACCAGAAAAGCGTGATGACCATGACAATAATAGAGAATATTAAACCGGTGCCGACACTCTCGACAAAGAAGTATGGTATTAGAGGCACCAATCCACCGGCAAGATAACCACCACCGATGGTAACTGCGCTGATAAATTGTCTATTTTCTGCTGGTTCATCAAGACCACGCCCATATCTGATAATAAAATCCACCATAAGCTCAGGTTTCCTCTGTAGATCCTTGAAGAAAGACACGATCGTTTCATCCGAGAAGTCTGGGTTTATATCCAGGAGTATGTCTTCTATCTCGTGGTTAATCACGCTCATGTTATCGTAGAACTTCCTCTTCTCATTCTTGACTTCCGCATGGTAGTAGTCAGATTCGCTCTTCGCGCCTAGATACCCACCTAGCCCCATGGATATCGCGCCCGAGATCAGCTCAGCAAACCCACCGGTGATGACCAGCTTGGAGTCGCCCAGCGACGACAGACCGGCGGTCAAAGCAAACGGAACCGTCAGACCATCGCTAAGCCCGATAATCAGATCGCTGATCACGCGCGGGTCCACTGAGTTGAACAGACCGCTCATACCAGTGCTCTCGTTACTGCTACCGCTTTCGGATTCGTTGTACGCGTTCTTAGAACTACCGCCATCTCCATCGCCACCGTTATCATTCCCACCGCCAGAACCAGCGCCCGCGTTACTCGCTATACCCGTACTCCCATACACATTACTTCCCCCAGACACTAGCTTGGCGGAGTCTTCTCTGCCGGCTCCCGGTCGGGACCCCGACCCGGAAACAGCAGACACAATTGCGTTTTTCAAACCCACAATCGACATATTTCCCACACACACAAGCTAAGAACCAAACAAACACTTTTTTTCCCTGTGCCGCCTTCTTTTGCTGAAAATTCAGATCCTATTGAAAGAGACGAGTTTTCTCAACACACATTTCTTTCTCATTACATTCTATATTTTATACATAAAAGTCCCCTTGTGTAATAAAATTCCGTTATCCTTCGGGGCCTTTAAAAACGCTCGATAAAAAAAAAAATTAAAGAAAAGAAATTTTGGGAATTTACGGGCAATAAAAACCCTTTCCAGCACAGAAACACCCGCACAAAACCGATACTTTTTTCTCGTTCTCTCCAGCCATAGCAGAAAAATCTGTCAAAAAAAGAAGAAAGAATTGAAATACCTTCCAAGAGAGAAAACAACTGAGAAATCTCCGTACGAATTGCAGTCTCCATCATGTGCTTACTTTTTTCTCTTCCTTCCTTCTAATGGAAACAATGGGAGGGTTACCCGGAATGCGCACGTGGCTGACAGCCAATAGTTGCAGTGTTTATTAGTAAGAGAGATCATGTGACTGTTTCGTGAATACTTCTCTTGCATGTGACCGTGTCGTGGGGTATGTCTTGAGCCCAAAAAACAACCAAAGAACATAAATGAATACTATACATTCATTTTATAAGAGTAACATGCCATTGTTCTGGAAAATAAAAGATTACTTATTAAAAATTATTAAATATAGTGGTATAGAACTGTACTTGTCTTTAGACGTATTAAAATATTAAAAAAATTTGGGAATAGTTAAAAGAAAGAAATTAAGTTTTTTTTTTTTTTTGGCGACTTTGAATATTATTATTTTCTTTTGAACAACTTCTGTAGGAACCCTTGTTTCTTCTTGTCCGTGGATTTGGGTGGCGCTGATGATGTTTTGACGATGCCGATATCTGGCATGGAAATCTGCGATTCGTCGAATGGAACGTGGCCTGATCTTGCGTCGATGGCATCTATATCAATGAACGGAGTCTTCCCGCCAGGGTGTGGTCCAGCATTGAACCCAGGCCCAGCCGCAGCGATTGGAACAGTGGTAGGTGCCTTTGCCACCTCCGGCTTAACAACTTTAGGAGTGGCAGTCGCAGTAGTGGTGGTGGTCGTGGCAGCAGTGGTGGCAGTGGCAGGTACAGCGGTAGCGGCAACGGGTACCACTGTGGATTGTGGTGCAAGGGTTTTAATGGGTGCTACAGGATCAGAAGCAATACGCTCCTGACCACTGCGGTTAGAAATGTTCTTCTCAATCTTGTGCAGACTCAATGGTTTCCCAATCTTCGGATGATCGTGCTTGAACGATGAATCACTAACATCATCTGGCAGAGCAGCATCCACCGGAAGTGTAGTGGCAGCACCGTGAGGCTTGGTAACAGAAGATCTCCTTTGTACTGGGACCACGTTTACCGGCGGACTAGCAGATGCTGCGGTGAGCGTTACAGCATCGTCATCATCAACGGAGGCTCCTCGGTAGCCACTATTCTGTTGTGCAAACTTCAAGATCTTGCTAACGAATTTGTTCTTAGGTTTGTCGTCGGCATATGCTCTATATTCGTCATCTGTGTAATGGGAGTTACTGAATTGTCTGGCGTTACTAGAAGCAGCACTTCCAGCACCAATAGATGCATTGACCCCAGATAACGGTTGGCTCGTAGTCTTATTAATTGGTACTGCAGTGGTTGTCTGCACTTTCGATGTTGCTACAGGAGTTTGGTTAGCTGCATTTGTGGTTGCACCAGAACTTTCTGCAATAAGAGTGGTTACGGGCACGCCATCAGCTGTTACTTGTGTTTCTATAGGACCATCAGGTAATTGGACATTAGCTGCCGCTCCAGATTTATCTTCATTTTGGAATGTCTTGACAAATCTGTCTTTAAAACTAGATTTCTTATTGACTGGTGCCACTGGGGCATTTGAACCTTCTATGTTTACATTTTCCAGGCCAACTGATTCATTATATCTTTTCTGGGCAATTTCTAATGCTTTTTCGTACATCTCCTCATCGGTTAGTTTCTTCCGTGTCCTAGAGGGCTGTCCAATTGAGCTCGTCATTGATTTCGTTCTCTTAATCTCCTGGGTTTCACTTGGTATAGTTGTAGTACTGCCCCGGTTTCCAGTGCCGCGGAAGTTATTCATCATGGAGGAAGATTTTGGAATTTTTGATACTGTAGCAGGATCCCTTAGCGTCATACGTTTCCCCATGGTACTCACACGTTTACCATTATTATTTACTGCACCTTTTACCAGCGGAGCGTCATCTGTCTTGTAAACATTCCTTTTTGCTACCTCCAACGCCTGCAGGTACATTTCTTGTTCAGTTAAAGGCTGTTTTGGCTTTGCTTGTACCTTCCTCTGTGGGCTATTCTCGTGTGTGAATGACACTGCTCTACGTTGGTTGTTGGAATTGGAAGCTCCTTGTCTTACCGATGTGGAGTTTCTCAGATTAGACCTCGTCCTCGTCACTGGTTTAGTCCTAGTGTTTGGTTGTGATGGTGGAAGATACTCCATTGCGTCCTTAAAGTTCGATATACTACTAGTCTGATCCAAAGGAACCTCACCGTTAGCCAGCGCTCTTTTCGCAGCATTTGGGGGCGTCCGATCTTTTCCAGTCAGAGAATTTGCTCTCCTCGTTTGATTCTTCTTGGGTGGTTCCACGTATTCATTTCTTTTATCAGGTTCCTCCTCTACGATTTCTTCAATGTATGCCTGTTGCTGCTGCGGATGAGACTGCATGATCTGCGGACTATGCTGATCAATAGACATATCATCTTCTACGTAATCTCCGCTGAACTCATCGAAATGTGTCTGGTGATTATGTAGATCATCGTCTCCGGCATATTCGCCGCCGTCTGTGTCTGCAGAGTGTACCTCCATTGGTGGAGTCCCCCCGTCTTCGGCGTTGCCATCCACCGGAACGATGACTGTGGTCGAGGTTGTGGTTTCCACCACCTCGTAGCCGTCTATTCTCCGAATGGTTTTCCTGGTAATTGACTTCGTCCTCCCTTGCGCATCCCTCACTTTCGTCGTGCGCACCGTGATGCTGTTAGTCCTCGACTGGTTAACACCGGTGCCCACTGCGCCGCTGACACTGCCGCCCTGACCGTTGGCCTTGGTCTTGGCCTGCACAGCCTTCTTCCTGCCATTCCTTGCTGCGCCTGCCGGTTTCCTGGTGTTAGACGTAATTGACGAGGTCCTATTCGACTGCAGAGAGTAAGTCCGGCCGTTGTGGGTCACGCTGGTAGGCGCATACGAGTGCATCATACTGTAGCTCCGGTTAATCCCCGTAGCGTTCGGGTTCGGGTTGGTGTATATCGCGGCCGCCGCAGCACTCGCGCTCAGCCGCTTCGTGGCCAGGTCCCTGGGAACATAGTACTTGCTGGAATCCACCGCTGGCTTGTTCTGGTAGTGATAATCGTACCGCGACAAGTCCGGCACCCGTCTCTCCTTCCTTCCTAAAAGACCCATTTGCAAGCTTCTTTTTTTTGTTGTTGTCTTTTCGCTCTTCACACAAGAATTAAAACAAAGCGTACAAAACTTATACTCGTCCTCTCCTTTTAAACTAAAAATATATATATCAGCTAAACAACGTCCCTCTCTCCCTAGCGCATTAATTAAACAAAACATCCCCTTTTTATCCCTGTTTGTTTATATAGGTTGAACCTTATTTATATACTTTCGACGACAAGGATGAAAAATTATTTGAAAGAAAAAACAGCAAAACAGTTAGTGCAGCCGGGTAAATATTTCATTTTATTTCACAGAAACAGCAGCAGAAGTCTCTCTGTCTCTCCTTTATTTTTTTTTACTTGTTTCCCTGTTTTGTTTTCTTGTTGTCTCGCGTTGTATTTACGATATGCAGCAACAAGGTACGTTGTATTGTGTATTGCAACTGTTCTCTTGTGGGCATCTCGCTGCCCCATCCCTAATCATTTGCTGTGTTGACCAGTGTATTATACGTATATTTTGCGCAAAAAACTCCTTTCGGGTATTTTTTGACAGTTTTCTCGGGTGGGGGGGGGCGGAGGGAGTCGGGGAAACACAATATCAGGGGGGAAGTCGGGTATCTTTATCACGTGGCGTGATTCCGTACTATATTACTTTTGTTGGTTGCCACGGGGCTGCGCCCCGTGTAAGATCTCGTCGTCGACGGGTCCCGCTCCGTTCCGTTCCTCTCCGGAAGTAGAGAACTTAAAGCCGTTCCTTGCTATTTCCGTTTTAGGAAATTAAGGGTTTCTTTACTTTTTTTCTATGTATTACATATATATATATATATATATATAGAAGTGATAAGAAACCCTTATTACCATATCTATATATATCAAATTATCTCACAATATAACCACGACCACAATGGATTCCGTTTTCGTTCTACGTTGTATAGCCGCCTTCTTTGTGGTTATTGGCGTGGTACTGATGTTCTTCGAGACAGGACTTCAACAGCTGGAAGTAGCGAGATAGCGCTATATATATATATATATATATATATATGATCTATAATGAATGTGATGACCACAATATTTTTTGAATGATATTTGTTCCTTTCTTTATGTTTAATTTTATAAATCTTTTTAATTTTTATTATTTATTTTTTTAAATCAAAGACTCGTCTCTTCTGTTCTCTTCCTCCTCCTCCTCTTCTTCCTCCTCAACATCTCTTGACCTGTCGTAGAACTCGTCCAGGATCTTTGGTGAGATTCTGTTCAACATCTCCTTAGGGTAGATCCTCAACAGTGACCACGCCTGGTCCAGAGACTCAAATACGGTCCTGTTCTCATATGGACCCTGCGAAATAAACGTCTTTTCGAACTTCTCCAAAAACTCCAGCGATAGCTTGTCCTCGATGGACAGCGCCTCCTCACCGACCACGGCTTTCATCGCAGCGGCGTCTCTGCCGATGGCATACTTGGCGTACAATTGGTTCGAGACATCACCGTGGTCCTTTCTGGTCATTCCCTCGCCAATAGCCGACTTCATTAACCTACTCAGGGATGGCAGCACATTGATAGGTGGGTAGATACCCTTGTTGGACAGTTGACGATCGACACTGATTTGACCCTCAGTGATATAACCCGTCAAATCAGGGATAGGATGTGTGATATCATCGTTCGGCATAGTCAAAATAGGAATCTGGGTAATGGAACCGTTTCTACCTTCGACACGACCAGCTCTTTCATAAATGGTAGACAAATCTGTGTACATATAACCGGGGTAACCTCTTCTACCTGGAACCTCTTCCCTGGCAGCAGAAACCTCTCTCAAAGCATCCGCATACGATGACATATCCGTAAGGATGGTCAAAACATGTCTCTCTGTTTGATATGCCAGGTACTCGGCAGTCGTTAACGCTAACCTAGGCGTGATGATTCTTTCAATGGTAGGGTCATTAGCCAAATTTAAAAATAGAGACGTTCTCTCCAAGGAACCGTTCTCTTCAAAATCCTGCTTGAAGAACCTGGCCGTCTCTAGATTAACACCCATAGCCGCAAATACAATGGAGAAATTTTCCTCATGACCATCGTGAACATCTTTGGTTGGTCTTACTAGACCTGCTTGTCTACAAATCTGAGCTGCAATTTCGTTATGTGGAAGACCAGAGGCTGAAAAAATTGGAATCTTTTGACCACGAGCAATAGAGTTCATGGTGTCAATTGCTGAAATACCCGTCGAGATCATTTCTTCTGGATAAATACGAGCATAAGGATTGATAGGAGAACCATTAATATCTAAATAATCCTCTGCAAAGACCTTTGGACCATTATCAATTGGCCTACCAGAACCATCAAATATTCTCCCCAGGGTATCTTCGGAGACAGGAATCTTCAAATTCTGGCCCGTAAACTCAACAGTAGTCTTTTTGACATCAATACCAGAAGTACCTTCGAAAACTTGGACAATAGCACGGTCACCACGAACTTCCAAAACTTGACCTTGTCTAATAGATCCATCTGGAAGGGTCAAGTTAACAATCTCATTGTACCGTGGGAACTTGACACGTTCTAAGATGACTAATGGTCCATTCACACCGCTAACGGTATTGTAATCTACTCTAGGCTTAACTTTGAAACCTTCTTGAACAGCCTTCTTGTTCAGTTCATATAATTGTTTATCAGATAAAACCATTTTCTATTTACGTATGTCCTTATTTTTATTCTCCTGTCACCCTTAAACTTTCCTTCCGTTAAGTTGCCTATGTTATGTGCTATAATTTATTAATGAACAAAAAACAAACTCGAAGACAAATCCAATTGCTACAGTACTAAAAATTGAAAACAATTTTTGAACCTTTAGATATACTATTTTTGATATATTATATATTATTTTGGTTTTTTAGTCCTCAGCTCACTAATCCTCGTCCTTCCTTCGTTTTTTTTTAAAAAAAAAAAATAGTAAAATGAAATAAATCACAATAATATCAGATTTAACGTAGTACACGTGTGATATATAGGACTAAGCATAAATATAAACTAGCATTTCTAATGTCATATATAGCATCTCATTAACCAACAATGTACCATCTATCAATTTCGTTTTCTGATTCTTTGTGATATTGGGGTTCAGTACGCTTCCTTTGACTGTGGTGTAGCAATTCCTTCACCTCCGGTTCCTCGGTATTGATCATTATATCCTGTTTGTCAACTTTCAATGATATACAAATAACCTCAACGATACGCTCGATGGTCCACATTGTAGTTTTTCTTGTCTTTTTTGCGTCAATCAAGGTTGCTGTGGCCATATGATAAAATAGACCATCAATATCGTATTGGTCCAATATCCATTCATAGTCTATATTTTGTGAGTAATCCTTCAACAACTTGAGGTGCCTAGTCATAATAAGTATTATTTGTACCACACATTTCACCATAGTTGTGACTATGATAGGTGATTTCTTCTTCATTTTAGTATCTTGTCCGTAATTTGCTATATTGATTTCATGTACCATAAACACATTTGGAATTTGGATGAAGTGGATCTTATTAAAAATATTAATGTACTGTACCATCTTCGATAAGGATCCTTCAACTATAGTTATCGGAAGTTTATTAAAGTTTTTCAATGACAGAACAGGTTGGTAGGCAATTGTATACGGAATTTCAAAGGATTCCCGTTTCCGGAGTGAATACCATTTATTAAGTGCTAGGATTTTTTCATTTTTTATCTGCCCTACTAATTTATGAGTTAATGTTATATTATTTTTCAATTCATAAGTCTTTTCATTGCATCTAAATTCTGGAGTATTTTCTCTTCTTTTTACTCCTGATACGGTTACAAGTGACCCTGATACGGTTACAAGTGACCGTAATTTTTTTAACTGTTCTTTCTTACTCAATAGACGAGAATTCTGTTCTTCCAATCGTATCTTTATCCTACCATTTCTTTTCATTGCTCTCAGCACTTCAATTCTCCTTAATCTTTCATTCAAGACCTCGGCACCGCTAGATCTGCCCATAGCATTATCATTCTCAGCACGGGGTAAGTTCAGACCTTGATCTTGCTGGTATCTTAAAATGTCATCGATTTTTTGCTGTAGTTGTTCATTTGTCTTATTCAAGATTATCAAATCAAGTTTTAATGACACCAATAGATCTGGACTTGAATTCACACAGTGAGCGCAAAGGAAAACGTGAGATTGCGTATCACAGGCAGGGCATTGCATTACATATAACAATCGCCCTTTTGCAAACTGAAAATGTGGTAACTTGATTTATAGTTTTAAGTGTATTGTAGTCATCGACTGCCTCATTAGATTTTCATTATGTCATTACAAGGACTATTGTAACTTCATGAGCCCTTATTTTTTTTTTTTTTTATCTCTTGAAAACGCTTAAGCGCATTACCAATTGGAGGTTGCGTTAATGAAAGTTATAAAATATTATATTTGATATTTCACTGCTAACTCGAGCTTTAAGAAATCAATATATATATCCCTAGAATATTATGATTATTGAATTAAAGCTATTAAATTAAAGGAAGAAGTGAAATAAAGGTTACAATTTTCATATTAAATAATACATAGCATAACGAGAGAAATGTATATTAATGAAGGGGACAACAATAAGGGGTAGATTAATTTATATGTTGCCTAAACGATTCGTTAAATGGGGAAGATGTAATAAAATAATTAGAAATGAATTGAAGAATAGGAACAAAAAAACAATATATTTGTTTTGATAAAAGAAATGGGAGAGTAAAAAGAAACTTTTCTACCTTCTCATTGAACGTCAAAGGAAGGAAATCATTTTTATACTTCTTTTTCTTTTAATGCGCAACGTTATAAATCATTTTTCTTTGATCAGTTTCCTGCTTGCCAAGATGACACTTTTAATATTAACAATCCAGTCAATCATTTTTTGTTCACTCAATGCCTTAAATTTTATCCTGTGGTTTACACTTATTAGAGAGAAAACAGGATCCAGATCCTTTGACTCATATTCTACGCAATCCACCACATTTATCAGATCAAGCTGATTCTTGAGGTTTTCAGTTTTGATTGAGTAGAATTTCAGATATCTATTTGTCAGCTCAACTTTGAACTTTTTCCATTTCCTTCTATTGAATCTTGTTTTTATCCTTGCAAAGAGGGTGTCTGACATTATTATATGTTCTGGTTTATTAGGGTCATATGTATTGAAAAATTCTTTATCCTCTTCAGAGAGCTTTCTATCGAGCACTGGGTGGGGTTCCTCTGGCGTCGCTGGGGTTGTTTGTTCAAATTCCAAATCCAATTCACCCTCCTCTTCCTCATCTTCATCCTCAAGATAGTCATCATTTTCAGCGTCATTCTCGTTCCCGCTACTGTTATTATTACTCGTATCAACCTTCAGTTTTTTCTCACCAAAAAATTCCTTTAATCCTGCTTCCCACTTAGGTAGCAGTTCATTCTCACATTTGAACCGAAGTGTCTTATCTCTCGTATATAACAGTATACTCCGATCAGATATCTGGACCCGATAGTTCAATATCTCCTTTCGCAAAAGAACGTTTACGGCTTCTCGCTCATCTTTCGTTTTATAATAGCTAAACTGCCCCCTCCTTAGTACACACCAATACACATGGTCTCCATGTCGAGGCCACCTCAGATGTGGAGGATGTATATGTCCATATGGCCCTCGTTTGTGCTTCTCATACTCATCCGACTCCACTTTTTTACTCAGTGCTGTAGAGCTCAGTGTTGACTTCTTTTTAAGATACGAACTCACTAACACCTGCTGAGAATCTACCATCAAAAAACTACTAATTCTAAAACTTGCTTATCCTGTAATTTAATCTTTATTTTATTTTTATTTTTATATATTTCAACTCGGTTTCTTCACTCCTTTACCTAATCTACTGAAAAAATCTTTCCACTGCTAATCCAGCTTGACCTATCCAAAAAGTAAGTCTAAGACTTTTAATCTATCTAAAACTGGAAACGATTATAGCATTAATCGAGAACTGTCCAAGTTTTATATTTTAACAATGATACAAAACCATTTCTCTTCTTGCTTTTTCCCACGCGGGATGAAAAAAGAAACGAAAATACAAATGGAAATTTTACTGTCGTAACGTAACATCTTGACAACCAATTTTAAAAATGACACTTAAACGGAACTTGGTAAAATGCCTACTCATATATATGTATGTAACGAAATAGAGCGCTTAATTATTCATATATACTTTAATGAGAAACTACATGTTCATTTCTTCTTGATACCTGGCAGGTCGTTCGAGCTTGTTCGGGAAGATGCATGAGGGTCTTGTCTCTTAAAACCCTGTGTAACCAGTGGAGATGTGACACCATAGAAACTGGACCTCTTCAATGCTGAGTCGGGTGTCGGTTTGCGGAATTTCGCTACCGGTTTTGTGAATGAAGATGTACTGTCTGTGCTAATGTAGTTGTCCTCGTCGAGGACCACAGGCATCTCAAGTTTCTGTGCGAGTTCTAAAAGCTGTGCCTTAGATTCCTGATAATGTGAGCTTATTGTCTCCAAATCCATAGAGTTCAATAGATCATTCCAACTTTTTTCTTGTTCCCCTAGCTGTTCGTCCAACAGTAGGGATTCATGTTCTATGACTTCGGTAGTCCGCTCCAATTCTGCTTCCAATTCGTCAAGATAACTCTTTTCATTCAGTTGAAAGTTCTCAACCTTGGTATCTAATGTATCCAGTCTATTCCGTACGGCTTCTACTTCATCATCACACACCTGCTTATAATCCTCTTGTAAACTCAATAGTGCATTCTTCTTTGCTTTGGTCCTATCGTATCTACTATTCAATGCCTTTACTGTTTCCACATTTACTCTATACAGTGAGTCAAGATCAGCATTCTCCTCCTGTAAAGTATTATATTCGTTCTTCATTTCTTCATATAATTGGTCGCATTGTTTTGCCTCGTTTGAACTGTCTTCTAGATTGTTCTTCAGTTCAAGGTTTCCAAGCTGTAATTTGGACACTTCAGCTGATAATGACGCTTCACGATCGGTAGCCTCTTGTAATTTCTTTAGCACATCCTGGTACTGTCTCGTTAATTGCAAATTAGTGCTGCTTAAAGTATCAACCTGTCCGCGTAGGGCCTCGATAACCTTGATAGAAATGTTATTTGATCCGACTGTTGATAAATTACTGCCAGTACCGTTAACAATGTCTAAACCACCCCCACTTTCCAATGTTGCACCACTTACACTATCTCCTATCACACCGTTGCTCCCGCTACTAATGTTGCTCAACGGAGTTCCACGCATATTTGTAGACCATATGTCGTCACCATTAGTATTAAATGATCCGTTACTACTATTCGTGATATCCTCATGTTCGTATTGGTATCGACTCGGAGATTCCATGTGTATAATATTCAAATTATGCTGTGGTCCTAACTTCGTCGGTGATTCGAATCCGTTCATTATTCTCTTCTGTTTTAACTTCTTACTATGAAACAAAAACCTGCCAGTATCGCAAGCAAAACCCAGTAAATATTTTTGATATTGCTGTCTATAAACCGTTCGTTAAACGGACAATGAAACCTTTTGAATTATTCAATCCAAGGTATTTGATTTGTCTTAGTTGTATGTTTTTTAATGGCTTTTATTTTACTTTATTTTTTTTTTTTCAGCAGAAGCAACACCTTTCGTAGCCGAAGGCCATATATTGATTATTGCAATTATTTGGAAGCTATTATCAGATTCCATAGCGGCTCTTCAATAGGTCTCTATCGATCATTTGACTGGCAGATTTGATGGGTCTTAGATACATAATTGTTTTCCGACCGGATGAACATTCAGGTGATCAAGATGACGCCGTCATGTGTAAACAACTACTGTTATACCATGCATTCGGTGCTACTGAAGTTACTCTAAGACAAAAATTGGGCCAGATTGGTATAATACAGGCAATGTGGTCATTAAGTGGTGACAGAATTGTCGAAAATAATGCAATTCTACGAGATAATAAGGTTGGCCATGACAGTACTAATGAGGCGAAGATCATTGAAACAGAAAATGAAACAATTCTTACTATATGTGTTGAAGACATGTATTTTATTAGTCTATCGGTTTCCGTTGACAATGGGATAACTGTACCGACAGAGTTATACTTGGGTAACATGTGGAACTGCTATAATTTTTTTAGAATGAAAAATGGAGCATTTATAGACTACAATAACGGGCAACTGACTGATTTATTGAATGAACATTTTATATATTTTTGGAATGATTTATATTTGCGACCTGATTTAATCACGTCAAATATTTTCATGTTAAAATGGCCAGACACCTGCAAAATGGCTGAAATGAATATTTCCTCAAATTGGGAGACGAATATTATTCAGAAAATATTGATCCAGGATGAAAGCTACCTTGGAATCAAGGATATATTGGTGTATCATATTCCTCAAGAAGAAGAAAACCGTGCTAGTAAAAAAAATTATGGTTTGATCAGAAATTTCAATAATGATTTTAATGATATTAGTTATATATCTAATTGGATATATCATCTACAATCAGTATATGGGAGTCTCTCCAGTCATGTACTGGCTGGAAATGTCTATTATCAAGGGGCCATAAAATCAGATGACGTTGATGAGGATGGGAATGCACGAAATAATGTATCAGCTACAGAAAATCAACCTCAAACCCTATCTCAAAATCTCTCTGAGACATCATCAAACATATTCCACAATATGATCCTTCCTTTTTCTCTGGCTTATGATACAATTAATGAAGTTGGTACAACAACAGGTGTTTCCAATAGTATATCATTGATTATGGACTATATACCTAGGTGGTCACGGAATTACGATCCACAAAATTCGAGCAAGATTGACAACAGTTCAAACTCAAGATCGGGATATTTAATATCACCACTCTCATCAAATATTTTACCAGCTTCCTATAAACTAAAATGTTTAAATTTAAAATTTGGGAACGATTCCAGAAAGTATTTTAACACACTATTTTGGTACTATAATGATGTTTTAGTAGCCTTAATATTTGATAAAGATTTCAAGAAAGTAAATGATAAGGATTATCTGAAACATGTCGATACGGTTCTGAAAGAGTCTTTTCAAATAATGTATGAAGATGAGGCTAACTTTAATGATGATGTTAAGGCTGAAAGCGAAACTTTTGCGTATGTAGTTAAAATTAAGAAGTCGGATAGAACATTTTCAAATTTTCCGGCCATAGAACTGCCCAAAATATATGACGACAATATATATCAAACAACATTAGAGCTGGTCTCTAATACTTTTGATCAATTTTTGCCCAAATATAATCTACCAACTACAGTTAAGGATGGGTCAACTGAGCAAAAAAGTACTGGGATCGATATCATGGGCAGTATTTGGAGTTTAATTCCTGATAACAATAATGGAAAAAATAAAAATTTCAAACTAAGTACACTCTCGACCTCAGAATGCTTTTTGGATAACATGCAAAATACTAAGCTATGGGATTTATTTCGAAATTGTAACTTATTATTGAACAACCTCGATTCTGAAGTTAGTAAAAAATTACAGAAAGAAAGGTTGATTAAGACCAATGATGGCATTATAACATACGCAAGAGAAGATAATGAAAAAGTGATTTTAGTTGTAAAGAAATCGATGGGCCAGGAAAATACAAAAAAACTACGACATTCTAAAAATGCGGATGATTTTAGTGAAACAGATATAATAAAAAGCAGTGTTTTCAAAACGCTTGGGAAAAGTGTTAGGGCTTGGTGGCTTGACAACGTTGATAATTTCAAGTAATTATAGCATTATTATTATTTAAGCTTCCGAATTGACTTAGATCAAATCATAGAAATTACAATTATTTATGACAGGCTTTCATTTTTTTAAATAGAAATTGTCTAACGTGACTAGTATTTATGATAATCCATTATACTGTTGGAGTCAGTTTTATATATATATTTGTTGTTGTTTTTTGAAAATTTTATCATTAATGCCAGGGGTGTATATTATATAATGCAATATTTACAACTTAATAAAAATAGTTAATATTTTGATGAAAGAAGAGAGGGAAAAGCAATTGCAAGCTATTTTCCAAATATTATGACGCAATTGGCATCATAGGAATTAATTCCAATGCTATATTTGCTATAGTAGTTTTACTCTCATTTTCCTATTATTAAGTCAATCTTTTCATCTCTCTTCGCAATTTCGTCATCATTTGCCTATTAGGCATCGTCATAATAATAGTATTTGAATTTGTCAAAATCATGTTCAATTTCATGTTCTTCGATATCTTTCAGTTCTGGAACGAAGTCAATGGAGTGAGGATCTTTGAAATGATCCCTACCTCTATACCAAATAAACTTCGTAAAAATATATATTCCAAGATTGACGAATACCATCAAATAGTAGAAAATAAAATCACGACCAGCCCACAGTTTGGGGAAAAACACAGTGTAACCTTGAATTAATGTCATACCAGAAGCACAAGCTAAACCGATTATGGTAGTCCATGGTTGCCACCACGACTTGAAAGGAAGCTCTGGTAGCCTGTCTTTTTGTGCATTATAGGCTCTCCTGAAAAATAGATAAGTCACGCATAAATAAACAAAGTTCAATAATTGAGAGGCGGTAATTAAGTTGATAAGCCAGTTTAATACAACGGCACTATTAGAGTTTAGCTGTAGCAAACTCAATAAAGCCCAACAACAAGAAACTAGAACAGCGTAGATTGGAACCCCGTACTTGTTACATTTCGTGAAAATCTTTGGGGCATAGCCATCCAGCGCCATACCATACAGAGTCCTGGAGGAGCAATATGTGTATGCATTACCAGCCGAGAAAGCAGCGGTGATTAATGCTATGTTAACAATATCTGGAAGTGCTTTGATTCTTAAGTTGTTCATAGCAATAACGTATGGAGATGAACCTGCACCGGGCCTGGCCTCATTGATGGCGGCTGTTAGTGCGCTATCATTTGGAGAACATACGATACCTACACACAAACAACTACCCAAAAATATCACAGTCAATCTGATAAACACTTGCTTAAACGCCTTTGGAAGAACTTTTCTTGGAGTCTTAACCTCCCCAGCCAGCATTGAAATGTACTCACCACCCGCAATTGTAAAAGCAGCCTGTATTAGGCAAGTCAAAAATCCTTGGAAGTAACCGGCAGACTTGCCTGGTCCTTCGTTACCGTCTGGGAAGTATTTTTTGAATGGATCTTCGGCATAGTATCTGAATCCATAGCGATCGTGCTTTGGGTTACCACCAAGCATTGTGATGAATGTGAAACAGAACAGCCCGGCAGCCAAAACGATCTTGAAAGACGCTAGCCAGAATTCCATTTCACCGTAGTACTTGACGGCGCAGAGCGAGATGAGCAGGTACAGTACCACTTGGACCACGAGCGGGATGGCTGGACTGTAATCGTCTCTCCAGTAGTGTATAATGGTGTTGACAGACACGATTTCGTACGGGATCTGCACACACTCCAAGAACCAGAAATTCCAGCTCGCGGTCACACCTAGTGACTCATCGACACACTTTTTCGCGAGTCGCAAGAAAGGCGAGCTGACAGGCATGAAAGAGACCATCTCTGCTGTTGAAACGGTGATGCATAGGATCGGTATACACCACAGCGCGAACGCGATCAGCAGGAATGCAGGCCCGCCGCGATACAGAGACTTCCCGATAGCCACGAACAGCGCCGTGCCGATGACACCCGATATGGCTATAAACTGGACATGTCGGTTGACCAGGCGACGGTGCGTGCTGGTGCCCCCTATCAGCTGTGTCCGCGAGTCGTTGCTGCTGCTCCCGTCATCCTCAAAGCTGAGCGACCTCACATTATCACTGTCTAGCTCAAACCTCTCCTCGTCGCCATCCTCAAACGACGAGTTCTTTATCACAGCCTGGAACTTATCAGCAGGTTCCTTCGAAAGCATTTTTTTTTTTTGGTTTCTGTTTCCACTTCTCTGATTTCTATATAATATTTTTTTTTCTCTATCGTTAGACAATTGTATTTCTAGTTTTCAATGCATTCGTTATTTATATGGAATTTGTTTAATTGTCTCTTCTTCACTAGCGATCAGAGAAAGAGCAGCGAGGGGGTCTTTTTTTAAAGAGAGAGACTGACAACAACAAGTGAGTCCCTCTGCCCTGCAACTGCTCCTTGCTTCTTCACCCGGCCTGTCCTGCCTGCCCTGCCCCCGCGCAATGGGCCATTTTTTTTCCTTAATATTTTTTTGCGCTTGTTCAAAACGAAATTTTTCTGTTTTTCAATTTTTCAATTTTTTCACCGCGTCACCGCCTCTGCCCCCTCCACCCCCCCGCAATAAAAGTGTTCTCCCCCGCTGCGTCAGTTTTCTGGGAAGTTGCAGAACTACGGTCTGAAGGACCATACTGCAGATTGTTTGGTTTGGTCATCGACAAAGAGAGAGAGTCACACACATACACACACAACGCTGCTCTGCAGAGAGATGACATTGGCCCCCCCTCTGGATGAACGCGATTTGCAACTTTGCTGCTTAAACATTGGGGAGTCATGAGAGGAGGGGTCGGAAAGGGCCCCGTCTCTGTACCTTCCAGCACGGACCCAAAAAGGAGGGACAAGAGAAAATGACGTAGTTTTGTCCCTTCTCTGCATGAAGCAGCCAAAAATATATATATATATACATTTTTCTTGATGAAATGACGTCATAATATGATAGAAAAAACAACAAGGCTTCACAGCTCTATGCGGGAGTGATATCCGCGGGCGTTGTGGAGCTGGGTAACACCTGTTTTGACACGGATGTGTATTTCTTCCTCCTCTGGGATCTCGAATAGCGGTAAGGGCTGCGGCTGCTGGCGCGTGATCTGGTGGAGGTCGTGGACGCTGTCCCAGCCGTTCTCCAGGCTGAACCCTTCCTCGCCTTCGTCCTCCTTTGTGGTGGTGGCGGCCGTGGCGGCGGCAGGTGGAGTTAGCCGGTCCCCTTCCACAGTCTCCCTGTGATCATTTGATGTCTTGGCGCTTTGGGTTCGGGAGGATGACGTAACCACCATGTACATGTAGCTCTCCATAGACCATTCGTACCATACGGCTGTGGGGTCGCGTCTCCGGGACAGCATCACAGACAGCTCCGTGTCGTCGCTGACCAGCATGGGAACCGCTAACGGGAACACGTACGGCGACCACGAGATAAGACCCTTTGTCGTATCGAACTTCTTGAAGTAGTACCTGTCCTGCGTGCTGTTGCTGTTGTTGTTGTTGTTAGCATCACTCCTATCGGGAGTGGAGTGCATCATCAATCCACCGGCGCCATAGTTATTATTATCCGGCGGGGTACGCAAGCGCGTCATTGTGCCGTCGGGGAGTATCGAAAGCACCACATCGTCATACAGATCAGCCGTGAAGTAGCCGACCAGCCCATGGATCTCCCCACGACGCTTGATCTTGAAATCAGCGATGATCTCCATCCTGGTCTGCGACTTTAACCCTTCCCTCGGATACTTCATAGTCCAGGCTTCGTTCACCTTAGACGATAGTATATTATATGGTACGTTGTGTAAAACCCAAGGCTGTTCAAAAACATGTGGATTCCTGGGTTGTAATTGGAGCAACTTTTGATGCAAAACAGGGCAGCTGATCGGGGCAAAAAAAGAGGTACATGACCTTGGAATGAAAATTGTCTGTTTGTGACTGTGTAGTTTCTCAATCGCCTCAAGACACTCAGGAGAGAGTTCATTGCAACCGAAGGACCCTAATAGTTCTGATATACATAGGTCAACAATGGTCTTGGTTTTATTCTGCGTTTCCCATTTAATCATGTCCTCGTTTATTAACGTGACCCTGTTTTCCCATTTGTCAAAGTTGCGTTTTTGCAAGTAAAGAAAGGACCTGGCGCTTTTCTCGATAGCAATCAATTGGGTGCGCTCTAGAATATTATTTTCTTTCAACACCTTGAAAGTACAATCGACTAATGGACCCCTGCCCGCACCAGCGACTAAAATTTTAATTGTAGTATTTTTCCAGTTATGCATGTTATCTTCAATTGCTTTTCTTATTGCAAATTCATACATAGCATATTTGACAGTATCTTTTTCAAATGTCAGATAATCCTCGTTTGTCAACTCTTCGCTGTGTGGCTTCAATTGTGGCAGTATTCTTGGCTCCTTGAGCTCCTCTGAGAGAATTAGCTCAGTTTTTGTCATACTTTGAAGAATTGCTTTGTCGCCCTTTTTAAGTAAGAAATTGATGTAATTGATGAAAGATAGTTTCCCCCCGTTAATCTTGTCTTCATATTTCTCTATCCCATGCATGATTATACAAAGTTCGTTCTGATTGATCATGTTCTTCCCGTTTATTCGCTGGAATTTGTAAATTATATCCTGATTGTATTTATGTAACACCGGGCAATTGTGCTGATTTGTCACAAATATGGAAGAAGACAGCAATAAACAAAACACAGGTTCGGATAGCCATCTATTCAAGACATGACTGGGTGTTTTCGATTTCGGAAGCGCCAGTGAAACCGTTAAACAATCGTGATATTTACACACCGTCCTGACAGTGTTCCATAATTCCCATGTTGCTAGCGGGTCGATCAACTCGCACAAGGGCAATGATATTGATAAGTTCAGCTGCGGTTGTTTTGTCACCACGGGGTCCTGCAAAAGGTTGGATATCGCCTGAGCATATCGTTGTATTGCTGCAACATTACGAGGAGGAGCCAATATTAGGCTTCTCACCCCAATAAACCGGGCGTATTTACACTCATTCAGCAAAACTTGTAAACTCATCTCCCGGGTGTCCGGGTCTTCTGTCTCTAAATCTAGCCACGAGGCCAACAAACCAATATACCTCCCACTTTCAGCATTATTGCCAGCGTTGCCCTTATTGAACGGTGGTATACCGAGGTCCTGCAGAAGCGGCTCCGGCATATTATCTACATTGAACTCAGCACTTCCTTCGCGCGCCTCCCAAACCCGCTTCCTGTACCGCCCGTTAGTCAAAGGAGCTAGCACGTAGTCCACATCCCGCGCCTCTTCTTCAACTTCTATACCGGCAGGCTTCAAACCAACAAACACATTACTCCTCATAACTTACTTCAATCGATTCTTGACCTAAAACTAAAAGCTAACAGAGTTTTTTCAGACGTGCTTTTAATAAAATAATGCCAGCAATTGATTAAATATACGGCTGCTCTTCCACTTTCCGCAGACTTTAATGACCATAACGCGTCCCAGGCCATCCTAATAGAAGTTATTGTTGTTTTTTTTGATTTTTGAATTTTGGATTCTGACATATTTTTTTTTTCATGAAAAATTAAGAGAATTGCCCGTACGAAGACAAGTTTCTTCATTTTCTATCGCAAATTTCAATATTCCTCGAGAGAGTTAACGATTAATCGAGATTTCTCTGAGGTTCGAGTTTATAAAAGGTTTAACGGTGAGATTAGTTAAAGGTTATAGCTGAAGGAAAAAACCGCTAAAAAATTAGTATCTATATGTATAGACATTACCATACCTTTGAGGGGCGGAAGCTAACTGATCAAGAGCGTGCGCGCGTGTTGGAATTTCAAGAATCAATCCATTACTCGCCGAGGTACAGTGATGACGTGAACGAGTACAGGCATGTCATGCTGCCCAAGGCGATGCTGAAAGTGATACCCTCGGATTATTTCAACAGTGAGGTTGGGACGTTACGTATTCTTACAGAAGATGAGTGGAGAGGGATCGGGATCACACAATCGCTCGGGTGGGAGCACTACGAGTGCCATGCTCCAGAACCACATATCCTGCTATTCAAGAGACCTCTCAATTACGACGCAGAATATAGAGCGGCTGCGGCTGCAGCAGCTGCTCAACAGGAAAAGAAAGAGTGAAATCTTGGTTATTGTTCTCAGTTGCTTTCCCTACTTATTTTTTCCGATATATACTATGAGATATAAAGAATTATATATAGTTATAACAATGCAATACATTTGAAAATCACTAATGATCAAACATAATATCATAGAGATAGTATAAATTAATATTTTGTAGATCGATTCGATTTCTCTAATATTCCTCATCGCGACATTAGCTGGTAAACACGAAATAGTTTCTTGACCGAGAATGAAGAAAAAAAAAAAAAGAATTCGCGTTCTTGAAGTACTATTAAGAAAAGAGCATTGAAGGGAGTCTTAGAAAGTGGTATTGGATTCCAAGCTTCTAGACACTTTAACTCATCGATTTTCAGGATTGTAGCCCTAGCATTAATACCAACTCTCCGGTCCTGTCCGTTCCTTTAAATTATCTCACTTCAATTTTATTTTTGGCTCATTTTTTTGTTTTTGTTTTATATATGGGTAGGATCTATCCTCAACAATGGAATCTCATATAAGGTATTTGGATGAACTTGTAATTGCTGCCAAGGAATCGAAGAAGAAAACTGCCCAAACTAGTGTCGGAACTGCTATCTTTCAAGAAGAAGACATAGATCTAAGAGGGTTACAAATAGTAAAAACACTAATTCAAAGTATCAATGAAGTTAACAACGAGACACAGGACATTATCTTCCATAAATCGCTTAACGCATTGGATATAACACTCTCGACTAAACCCTATCTACTGCAATTGGCATCCGAAGTACTCCACAGTAATAATATATTGATAACGGACCTTATAAACTGTTTGATGAAGTTAGCCCAGAGATGCTATCCAGATGTTCATCGATTGTGGTTCATTAGAGAAAAAATAGGGAAGTGGTGCCAAATCACAACAAGATTATTTGGGAATGAAATTAAAGAAGTGATAAACACACATTTCCAGAACTTATTCACGAAATTTGAATCGGATTGTAAAATTTTTTTGGTATCAACACAGCAGCTCAATATCCAAGTATTCTTACACAATTTGAAAGAGCTCTATATTCTCATGTATTGGTTTTCTTCATCCCCAGAGACTTTTGGAGATTCATTGTACCTACTACAAGGAAGAATGGGTCTGAACGACTGGGATCTAGTATATCAAAGGCTCACTCGAATAACATTATACATATTTTCATCAGTACAATTGACAATCGACGCTACTAGTCAGGAAAGACAGGATTTCACTACTTTACAAGTTAATTTAATTAATTTGGTCCCCATATTTCTGATGAGCAGAACTTACCAAGTTGTTGGCAATAAGCGCTCTCTAGTATCAATTGAACAATTAAAATTTACCTTAGATGTTCTAAATCAGTTCATGAAATCTAAGTTCTTCATGATTCAGGAGGAAATTAGCTTTTGTAAGGCATTACTTAGGACATACGCTCTTTGCCTAAAGGAGGATCAGAAATTCAAAAGTCAATTGATCAGGAACTTTAAAGATATACTACCCATTGAGCAATGGATGGAAAAAATTGAACGGAATCATACAAATGATGAAAAATACTCAACATTAGAAAGAGTTTTAATACTAATTTACTTTGATGTCAGTAGAAGACAGAACAGGGAAGCCTTGCAATACGACCAATCTGAGAATATCTGGTTTACAACCGCTGTTCGACCATTAATAATCTTGATATCGCATCCATTATCGAACAAATCAAAACAACTTGAAAATTTGCGAATTTTTATTTTGAATTCAATCAAAATACCTGAAAATACAAACTCTTTTATAGTTTTGGAATTAAACAGGCTAGAACCTGGAATAATAGAAAGAAATGGAAATGAATATAATGCTCTAATAAAAGAATGCTCTATATCTATAAAGAGAGCAATCAAGACAAACAATCACACAAAACTGACGAAGTGGATTAAAGTCTTAGGAAAATTGGCATGCATAGAATCTAATATATTATCCGCCTCAACAGAAAAACAAAATATACGACTACACTCTAAAGATTTGTGTACAGTATGTGACTCTCAGACCACAGATAATATCTTTAATTCTATTAATCCTTCAAGACCTGCTGCTGAATCAGTGTCCGAAGTTTATAAGATACTAATGAAATATTTCATTCTTAATCCCTCATCTAATAATTTCTCAGAACCACTTGTCAGTGGAATATTGCTTTGCATCTGCAGAGTATTTGCTCACTTCCAACCTCCACCTTTGTTAGATAGTGGAAATAAAAATACCCCATTGTTTAATTTCTTTGAAAAATGTTTTCGCAGCCCATGCAGGTATTTACGTCTCCAAAGTTGTAAAATATTACCTCTTTGGAATATTTCCAATTTGCACAATTCTGATGATAAAATCAGTATCGAGGCAATAAAATTTCTACAAAAATGTGATAACCCTATTATTATGGAAAACAAAGTCATATCTTGGGTACAAATAACAATAACCACACACGGCGACGTTTTTGATACACTCCTATTGAAACTTATTGACCTATTTAACTCTGAAAATTATGCCCTTCATATCATGATGAGAGAACAAATTGTAAAAATGTCAAAGGATTTGCACAAAACTCCTTACCAATTAATGTCGCCAATTCTTCCAATTCTTCTACGGTTGGTAATAAAAAACATCACACAAAAGAAAGTGACCTTTCAGAGGTTGACAAATCTAATTGGTTACAAAGGAAAGGTTGTACTCGATATTTTTCAAAGGTATATTGTTCCTTATGCTACCATTCAGCATAAAAATGATATTTTTGGAGAAATAGCAAATATAATGTGTGACTCAGACCCAGAGCTATTAATGCAACAGAAAGAAACTATGTTAACAAAAAATAGTAGACAAATATTTGCTGTCGCTTTGGTGAAGCATGGATTTTTTTCATTGGATACAATCGAAACTTTATTTTTAAACAGAGTGCCGTTTTTTGATAGAAGATATATTAGCTCATACTTGCCTGATTATAAAACACTGGCAGAAATTACGAAATTGTATAAAAATAAAGACTTAAATGAGCCGTCTGATGTTGAAAACGAAAACATGGTGTTATGTTCCTTACGTTACCTGACGACCAATTTTGATAAAGATAAACGTCACGGCGCTGGCTACAAAAATATGAGTAATTGGACAGATGAACAAGAGCTCAAATTCCAGAGTAATCTACAAGAAAATATTCTAGGCATATTTCAAGTGTTTTCCAGTGATATTCACGATGTCGAGGGTAAAACTACTTATTACGAAAAACTGAGAGTCATTAATGCTATAATGTTTCTAATAATACATGCATCTAAGAAATGCATTATCTCAGCTTTGGCCCAGCTAAGCATTTGTTTACAAAGTGGCTTAGAGATTCCAGAAGTTAGATATTTAGCAATGAGGTGTTGGCACCTACTGATCAAAACATTATCTGAGGAAGAATTATCCACAGTTATTGATTCTCTAATCGCCTTTATATTGATTAAATGGGATAAATTCAATAAAAGGCTACAAAATCTTTCTATTAGCATACTAACCACTTTAGTAAAGGAGAAGCAACTTTTATTACTTCAGATTAAACCTTATATCAGCTTAGCATTACTGTCCAATCAAGAAATCAAAGTCTTGGATATCGATCCAAATTTTTCTAGGTTAGTTGGGAAACTAAGAAATAATATTGACTTGCTACCAATATTTATCAGTAATCTTAAAAGTAACAACAAATATGTTATTGAACAAAATCTAAAAGATATTGAGAAATACTTGAGCCGAAAACAATCTGAGCTTTTCTCAAACGATGAACAAATAAGAAATAACGGATTTTACTTATCGTCTCTGATTGGAGCCCTATTAGACACCGCACATAAATACAGAACAAGTCATCCTAGTCTATGTGAAACTTGTGCTAAATGTATTAGTATGGTTGGTGTTCCTGATTTAAGTAATATTACACTGCAAACTACTACAAAAAATGAATGGAAAGTTTTCGATCTGAATGATTACAGACAAACTGTACTTTTTCTGATATGGATTATTGATGACATCCTGGTACCTTCTTTTTGGCAAAGTGAAAATCCTAGCAAACAATTATTTTTTGCCCTAGTCATGCAGGAGTCCCTTAAATATTGTGGATTAAGTTCTCAGTCTTGGGATATTAATCAACCAGAAAAATATTCTGATGAGTGGGATTTATGGAACAGATTTAACACAATCTCCAAGACAACCCTTTACCCCTTATTATCATCTCTATATTTATCTCAATCATGGAATGAGTACATACCATTGAAATACCCTTCATTTAACTTTAAAGATGGCTATAAAACATGGATTAAAAGCCTCGTATTGGATCTTTTGAAAACAGGTACAACGGAGAATCATCCACTTCACGTTTTTTCATCTTTAATTCGAGAGGATGACGGCTCACTTTCGAAGCTTATTCTTCCTTATATTTGTCTAGATATCATAATACAATCAAAACCTGGTTCTGAACATGAAAAATTAATGCAGAATATTATCTCAGAGGTCAAATCTGTATTAACATGTGAAATAGATGGTCTCAATAACCTTCAAAAAGATTCTCTTAAAATGTGTTATGAGATCGTTTTTTCTGTCCATGAGTACTGTAAAAAGTGGATTACGAAATTCAAACAAGAGTACAATAAAAATAACGGTACTTTCATTATCAGAGAGGAAAAATATTTAAAAATGCTAGGTAGGATTGAATACTTCTTACAGAGCGTCCCATTAAATCTTTTGGCACAGAAATCACTGGAGACTAATGCGTTTGAGAGATCAGCCTTATATCTTGAAGAATACTTCAGATCCTCTCAGATCACCGATGAGAAATCTCTACCAATTTTAAAAGATTTGCAAAGAACGTACGAGGAGATTGGAGATATTGATTCAATCGATGGTTTGTTGAAATCTTTTTCCAGTGGAAATTTTGTTACTAAAGTTGAAGAACTTCAATACTCCGATAAATGGAATATGGCTTTAGAATGTTTTGATATACTTGGAAACTTTCCACAAGAAAAAGACGTACCAAAAATTATGCTAAAATCGATGTTTGACCATCATCTGTATAAGGAGGTTGTGGATAAAATTCCACAATTAGTTTTTCGTAAGAACACTAACTTCGATAGTACTGACATTGAACTATACAAGCGAGGAATTGAGTCATCAGTTTTAGAGGGTGATCTCCACGAAATACAAAATTGGACTAATAAAATCGAACAGCTTGACCATGCACAAGACCCTGAGCTAGCACTACAATATAATTTGGGCAAAGCGTTTACTTATATTGCAACTGCGGATAAAAAAAAAGTAAACAATTATATTAAAAAATGTTACCAAATGATAGGTACCCAATATGCCTCTACTTCAAACTCTACAACACTTTTGAAAACTCAATCATTATTAACAAAACTTCACGGATTATATGATATTCATATTTTAAATGAATGCGTTAATAGTATTGAATATGAATCAACCTTGAAAATATTAGATAGTCGTAGACAAAGGATCGGTGCCAATTTCGATCCCAACTTTTACGTCCTGTCATTGCGAAAATCTTACGATAAGCTAGAGCAAAATAAAATAATCAAAAAAGACTTAACTAACACATATTTCTCAATTGCTCATGATGCAAGAGTTAATTCGCGCTTAGACATTGCAGCAAAATCACTAATGTATTGCCTTGAAAATGACCACCCACAATCTGAATTAGAATTTGCAGAAATTTTATGGAAAGATGGTGAAAATGATAGAGCATTGAAACTTGTTCGTGAAATCCATGAAAAGTACAAGCTATCTGAAAATGTTGCCTCTAGAGATAAAGCAGAAGTTTTACTAAAATTTACAGAATGGCTGGATCAATCAAACAACTCTGCCTCAGAGCAGATTATTATGCAATACCAAGATATTTTTACTCTTGATCCAGATTGGGAAGAACCTTATTATTCAATTGGGTTATATTTTAGTAAATTACTGGAAAGAAGAAAAGCAGAAGGCTATCAATCTGATGGTAAACTAGAATTCAAGTCTGTATCATATTTTTTGTTAGCATTTGAAAAGAATACCGTTAAAATAAGAGAAAATCTACCGAAAGTTATAACCTTCTGGCTTGATATTGCCGCTTCCGCCATTACGGAAACATCTCCAAATAGAAATGCGATTTTAAAGAGGACGACTACAGATATTTGTAGACAAATTGAAATAGCCATCCAAAATTGCCCAACTTATGTGTGGTATTCTGTTCTAACTCAATTACTGTCGCGTTTATTACATCCACACAACGCGTCAGCGAAATTGATTATGCATATATTATTAAGTTTGTCTATTGAATACCCAGAACACATTTTATGGCATATTTCTGTTTTATGCCAGTCGAATTCGACAAAAAGGGTAAAATGTGGTAGAGAGATCCTAGAAAAGTTCAAAAAGCACACTGAGAATTCCAATGAGGTGGTAAATTCAGCAGTAACTTTAACGTCATCGTTAACCAGAATTTGCCTTCAGGAAGTAAAAAATACCACCAGTAGGTCAGGAAAATCCTTGGAACAAGATTTTAAATTTGATATGGAAATTGCTCCAAGTCCAATGGCAGTTCCTGTTCGTAGAAATCTTGAGATGATATCGCCGCAAAGTGCGGAGTCTATGAAATCTTATAAACCATTTGGAAGTATTGTTTCAATTACGAGATTCTCTTCTTCCTACAAGATATTTTCATCCTTAAAGAAGCCCAAGAAAATAACTATTATTGGTTCTGATGGTAACATATATGAAATAATGTGCAAAAAAGAAGATGTTAGACAAGATAACCAATACATGCAATTTGCTTCTACTATGGATTTCCTATTGGGAAAAGACCTTGATTCAACAAAAAGAAAACTAGGAATTACCATTTATTCGGTATTATCTCTCAGGGAGGACTGTGGGTTGCTAGAGATGGTTCCAGATGTAATTACTTTACGGTCAATTTTTACCACTCAATACGAAAGTAGAAAGGTCAAATATAGCATGAAATCAATGTATGAGAAATGGCAAAATACTCCGGAAGATATGAAGACGACATTTTTTAATGACCAGCTAATGAAGTTCAAACCTATTCTTCATGAATGGTTCTTAGAAAACTTCCCCGAACCTATTAATTGGTTCAAAGCCCGAAACACTTACGCTCGTTCCTATGCAGTAATGGCAATGGTTGGTTACATACTAGGCCTTGGTGACAGACACTGTGAGAATATCTTGCTAGACATTAAAACTGGTACAGTTTTACATGTTGATTTTGATTGTCTGTTCGAGAAGGGTAAAAATTTACCTGTTCCTGAAATCGTGCCATTTAGATTGACTCAAAATCTCCAAGATGCTCTTGGAATTTTGAAAACTGAAGGAACATTCAAACGGACTTCTGAGGTAACATTGTCCTTAATGAGACAGAATGAGGTAGCATTAATGAATATCATTGAAACCATTATCTATGACAGAAATATGGATCATTCAATACAAAAAGCCCTTAGAACTTTGAGAAATAAAATTAGGGGTATTGATCCAAGAGATGGATTGTTGTTAAGTGTATCAGGTCAAGCAGAAACATTGATACAAGAAGCTACGTCAAAAGATAATCTCTCTCGTATGTATATAGGTTGGCTACCATTCTGGTAATAGGTACTAACTTTTTTCAAATAGAGTAGATAAACCATTATTTATGCATCACACGTACTTTTTCTCCTGTCAATGCAGTGATCCTCAAGTGTAAGATTCTACACTAACGCACCAGATCCAATGTATTTGATTGAGGAAAAAACGTCTATAATTTACACAAAACATTCCCGTATAGGTTACTTGTGACCTTTTTTCATGATTGAACAATGAAGCAACACATTATAACTCTTGACCCCCTACACGCTCTGTCAATACACCAACCTAATTGAGAAATGGGGAAGTAAATGACCGCAACAACAGAAAAAAAAAATGTGTCTACTTGTATGAACTTTTTACATCTATGTATTTTATTATGTGTTGTTTTAAACAAATTCATATTAATCATAGTACAGCTTTTATAATCAGATCTGATATATCCATTTTACTTATAAGAGTTTTATTACGGCGTGTTTCTACGAAGAATAATATTTCGTTGCTGTGGTTTTGAGAGCAGGTATAATAGGAAAAACTTATATTGGATATACGTGATATTTGTTGGTAAGGGAGAAGAAGCAATAGAGCATAAAAGACTATGGTTTCATTAGATAGTGGTTTATTAAGTAAGTTAGAGAAGGGTAGGTTACCTCTTGAAGACATCGATGCATTGGAGAAGAAGTGTTTCTTCAGTAATTTCAACTCTAGCGATGCTTTTGGTCTTGGTGTTTTCGTCAAAAACACTGTTGAAGAACTGTTTCCTGAAAAAAACGTGGCAATTAATATCTCCTTGATGAATAATCAAACTCTATTCCACTCTGTGGTTGGTGTTACATCAAATGACAACGATTTCTGGATTGCTAGAAAGAAAAAGACTGCAATGAGATTTGCTCATTCGAGTTACTATATGAGAATTGCTAAGGGCGATAAGACTCCGGAAGAGAAATATTTTGTCAACATTAGTGAATATGCATTCCATGGTGGTGCTGTTCCTATATATTTAGAAAACTTTGATTACCCAATTGCAATTCTAACTGTCAGCGGTCTCAAACAACATGAAGACCACCTGCTAGCAGTTAACTCAATTATCGAATATGCTAACCAAAGCTCTCAAGCAGATCTAAACCTTGATTAATAAGTCATTGTCTATGTTTATAGAATTGACATTTTGACCTATTATTTACACGTTTGTCGGTGCAATTTCTTCTATACCCTATTATGTTAGAAGCAAAGTATGTAATGATGATCCCTCTGATGTAATCAATATAACGAACACGATCCAGAATTTTTGATATAAGGCACTGTAAAATTTTTATACGGTACTATTGACTCTCTTGACGAAGTAATATTAAATTGTATATAAAAATACATAAAGTGTATATCCACAGCTGATACTTCCTAAAATTTTTTACATATCAAATTCACACTTCCCAAATAGTATTCCAGTACCGAAATGGACATAAAAAAGAGGCCTTAAAAGTTGGTATTTATATAATTGTTATAGTTACCCATGCAAAAGAAAACACCAAAACAACAATGGGAATTGAAACTAATTATATTTGGAAGTCCGAAATAAACACATAATAAGCATTTATCAAAAAAAAAAAGAAGTCCATTACATCTCACCACAAATAGAAAAACATTGCAACTGCACTAACACACAATATAGCAGCAAAGATAAGCAAGGTGTAATTTTTCATTTGACGCCACCACATTCTTTCTTTCAGTTTAACTGCCTTCCTTTTGAAGTTTTGACTATTACTATTCAGATGAGACGTTTTATCCACTAATAGGGATACCCTTTCTTGCCTTTCCAGAAACTTATCAATGTTGTCATTCATTATCTGTATTACGTCTTGGATATCAGCCTCAGCTTCATCTCCTTCATTATTGCTATGTTGGTTCTTAAATTGTATCAATTCGTCATGAAAAATATCTAGGATTTTACCTACGCTGGCACTTAGTTTATTATCGTTATCTATTTCACTACAGTCCATTCTTTTCAAATCACTTAGAACTCTTATCGGAAGAATCTTAGGGATATCTTCCTTCGTGAAACACACAAGAGCTGTCTCAACATCATCATCACGAGTTGTGTAGTAGCAATCAAAGCCATCTATGAGAGTCATTGACATTTTCGTAACTTTATTACCACTTATCGGAACAATCTTAGGAACTATCATGTCAACAACCAGGGAATGGAAGACTTCCGGGTTATTATTAGTGTTACCAATGGACCCATAAGAGCCATCCTTTTCAAAACAACTACTTATGGAAACACCATTTTTAATAATTTCAACATATGAGACTGCATGGAACATTGAAAATAAATTACTACTATAAAACCAATTGTCAATTTATTAGTTTCTATACATTTAAATTTCCACAGCAAACTGAGTAATTGGATTTGATTCATAATAATAGTAATATTTTAACATATTTTACCGTTAGTATCCCTAGTTTTTTTTACAATTTACAATTCACCTTTAAAAAAAATCAGTTAAGACAACAGAAGCCATATCAATAATACATACCATTAAAACGTTTCATCAGCCCTAATATAAAATATCCGTTTGATTTATATTTTTGCTCTTTATAGTTATTAACACCACTTTTCTTATTTAATAGTTAAAAAGATCGACTCTTTGTTTGGATCAGTCAGCCACCTAGGATATGATAGCTCTCCTTTATTGAAACAATAAAGACGAAAAGCAAAAGTATATAAGAAAACCAGCTATTGTTGTGTTACTCGAATACAATAGACTAAATACAGTTTAATAATTGATGTAATCCAAAAACGCAGGGCAGGTAGTTGAGACAATTTAATAAAACGTCTCCGTTCTCCCACAATGAAGACCCCTAGAACGAGATTACCCCGCTTATCCTTATGTGTGCACTTGAGTACACAATTTCTTTTCCAGGCAGTGAAATAAAAGATTCCCTGCACCCCCGATGTTAACCGTATCACGTGCGGAGCCCTGTGATAAATGTTATATATTTTAATCTTATACACCGATTTATAAATCCTATGTTGCCATATCAAATTCATGGATGAGGATTTCTCCTCAACCTGGTAGTAGAAAATATAGTGAATATTAAAATCTATCTTGTATAATTTTATTTCTTGAACAAGAGTTTTTATTCTCATTATAAAGCATTGGTATTACATTTTGTATATTCATTCAAGTACATTGAGGTAATACTTGTTTTTATCGTTGCCTATTCACGAAATGTTCTGAAATCTACTATCACACCATCCTTTAACTACATATTGGATTTCTTTTCGCTGGTGCCCTAACTTCAATTTACCGCACGGTTTCAACATACATATCCCTGATTTCTCCGTATTGAAATCTTCCTCAGTTGCCCACGGTTTTACCTCTGAATGCATTCTAACTAATGAGACTCTTTTCTTTCCCGCGACTAATTCCTCATTTCCCATATTTTCCTGGTTCTCATCTGTATCTTGTACAACAAATTTCATATTCCAAGGTGTGCTTTCACCAAATAAATCCTGCCTTCTCTCATGCAACAGATCGTACCATAGTTTTTTCTTCGTAATTAGCGCAATTTTAATTTCATCTGGTGTGACATCTGACTCATGGGTATCTAAATTCCAGATATCCTTGTATGAAAGCTGTTGTAGAACAGCCTCATCCACATTAACTTCAGGTATGAGATTTTTATAAGTCGCTGCAGTCTTGATAGAATATAATTTTAAGAAATTGCTATTCAAACATGTCGTTCTAGTTCTTTTACTAGGTAAAAACAAGTTGTTGGTGGAATCAACAGCATCTTTACTTTTACTCTCTATAGCTGGTGCTTGTGGTGATAACGAGCCCACCTCAGGCCATGACTCTAACTCCACAGAATCCTTCTCGTAAATCATATTGCTAGCAACTTTGAAACCAACTTTGGATTCATTCTTTCTTGATTCAACAGCTTTTAAGCCAGTAAAACTTAAGTCAACTGAATTTCTTCGACCATCCCTCTCAACTCTCGGCTTAATATTAATACTATCGTTTACTTTGCTGTCATGAGAATACCTTTTAACAAAGCCATAACTTCTATGATATACTGGAGAAATCACTTCAGTTATATCATTAATTTTCCATTCATCTGTTAAATCAATATCGTCAATGTTAATCAACTTCATCCTTGGAATGGTATCATTTATCAGTTCATCCATGCTTTTAGCAGTTACTACAGTAGGTTCTGAACTGGCCAACACCTCCACATCATTATAGTCGTCTAATTCCTCCGCTAACGGATGTATTTGTACCGATGACATAGAAGTGTCAATACAGCATATATCGTCATCTATTTCCTCATTTCCAATAGGGGAAATTAAAGGCGGTGCATCAATTTCATTAGAGCTTGAAGGATAGATTTCATCAGAGAGCCTCCTTTTTATTGGATGCGGAATATGAAGAGTTGACGAGGAATATGAAGTTTCTGATAATTCTTCCTGCAAAACTTTTTCTCTTGATGGCAATGACGACAGTAAATCAACAGAAGGTTTCGTGGTTATCGAACTGGATTTTTTTATCTGAGATAGAACTGAGTTCAACGATGGTGTTATATTTGAAGTACATTTTCTCTTGTCCTTTGGGATATGATTTTCACCAGGTACAGACGGTAGTTTATTCCTTTTTGTACTTCTTCGTCTCCTGTATCCAAAAGGTTTTTTATCTCCTTCGAGGCCAGTATCTTTATTATTTTCCATCTTATCGTAATCATTGAAACTCTGTCTTCTCACCTTCGTCATCGAATAAAATCTACAAGAAGATAATGCAGACGTGCTCTTACACCTCCTTGAACACACAGAGTCTAATAACAACGGCCCTGTATTCTTAAGGTGATCTTGCGGGTAGTACATAGATAATATTTTAATACTATTCACCTTGTTTATCGCTTATAATCCTTCCAAAAATAATAATGGTTAACCCTTGTACTAAATTTATGATTGCCTTATATTTTTTTTTTTTGTTTCAGTATCTATTGGCAGAGATGGATAAGAGACACTGTTCGTTCTAACAATAATATATCCAAAACGATTTTCTGTTTCCAAAGCTCAACTAACGGTTATGGGGTTTTAAGTATTCCGCACTTATGGTTTGGCCTCGACTTTATCTATAGGTGATCCACAGCTTTGCAAATACTTTCTCTTTATATTTAAAAGCCTTTTGTTCTAGCGCAAATTACTTCCAACTTAATAATAATTAATAAATCCCTATTGTGAACATGCAGTTTCTTTATTGTATTAAAACGCATATCACATCCACGATGTTATCTCAAGTTTTGTTATCTCTTGGCCCATCCATTGTCTTTCACTAAAGTTTAAATGAAAAGAAACTTTGATCCAGAATTAATTTGACACCATTGTCTGTATTGGTGTTACTTTGGCCCCCACTCCCTCCGCAATCTTAACATTTACCCGTAGAAATATATAAATATAAAGAACTTTATGATACAATAACACTGTGGAGGGCCGCAAAGAAGAAAAAAGTTTGTTTCTTTTTTTTTGCCGTAAATCAGCACGTGATCAAAATAACAGGATTAAACAACGAAGGAAAGGATTTTGTATTCATAACGAACGTTGTTGTATACATATGTACATCTTTTCTATAAAATATGGAAAGTAAATATCTTTATCTCGTTACGAGCTGACAACTTCAAGTCAGAGTTTTCTCGGTAGAAGAAAATGATGCCTCTGGTATTATTGGCGCAGTCGACGATTTTGTTGTTGTTGAAGGGACACCAACTGGAGTATCACTTGTCAGCGCTTCGTTATTTTCTTTAGATAGACCGTTTTCTATGGGAGACGACTGAGTAGATTTTGTGTGTTTTTGTGACCCATTCATTAATTCAGGTATCTGTGCGGGGACTGTATTCTGGGAAACAGAATCCATCGGGGCGGAAGTTACTACAGGGGCCAATGCTTTATCCTGTACCTGTAGTTGTGGCTGAGGCTGTTGATTCTGTTCTTGAATCTGCTTTTGCTTCAACTTCTCCTTCTTTTTCTTCTCTCTATACTCGAATTGCTTCTTTTGTTTCAATCTTATTGCTCCCAACTCACTTATAAATGATTCTCTAAAGGCGTCCTCATACTTTACCATACACCAACCACATATAAATGTATTAAACTCACCAATGGGTCTTCTCTTATCAATAGGTCTGTTTGATACCACCTCCGGTGCTTTCGGTGTCTCTCTTTGTTCGCTGGTTTTTGTTCTAACTGATCTTCTACTGCCAATCACCTCCTCAGTGGCGGTATTGAAGTTTACTGCAGACAAATCGTGTACCGTTAGCTTATGTTCCTTACCATCATTAACCATGGTGGGTTTTAATGATGCATATGTCATTATCTCAATAATCTTTGCGGGTTGATGATCCCAATGTTGCCACCTCATACACTCCCCACAGGAGACAAGAGAACCATTAGTGATACGTTCGTCTTTGGGTTCTGAATCAGATGATATGAATTGTGGAGGTATATCAGGTTCTCCTGGGCAATTGAAAAACCAATCTTTGATATCAACATATTCATGTTCAGATGCCATAGCTTGTTCAACCAAAGCTTTTTGATCTTCTTCACTAATACATAAATTGATTGGCAAATCTTCAAAAAGAACGAGTTTTTGAGTCATTTCATCACTAAGAATTGATGGTGGCATTTGTACGACTCTCTCTTTGAAATAATCGTTTTCATTAATAATCTGCCAGTCCATATCTCCTATAGGATGTTCATCATCAGGACCGAAGCTGTCATTGCCTAATTTAGGATCATTTCTCCTCCTGACTCTTTCCTTTTTCAACTCTTTTTCGAATTTGTACCAAACCTCATTTTTTATCACATCTTTTACCTTTTTAACCATTTTTGACACGACTCTATGCTTATGCTTGATGTATTGGTTTCTTTCAGTTGCTTTGTCAATGAGGGTATCGTCTTCATCTTGTTTTTTTAATTGTTCCTCCTTAGCAACTAATCTTGATGACCTCTTTCTTCTATTTAGCAGCCCTGCCAAAGATTCTTCCTTTTCTTTGTTTTTAAGTAATCTGGATGAATATAAAATATGGCTTACGTATTCTGGAATCAAAATCTCACAGAATTCATTAATAATCTTGTTCTTTTTGTTATCTTCCCAAAAGGTGAGAAATGTTTCCCAATCTGTCGAGAGGATTTCATACTCGAACACAAACGATGCTAGGTAATCTGTAATTTCGTTAGAGTAGTCCAAGTGTATTAAATCAATCATATCATCTTTTCTATCGACAACTGTACAATTTTTCAATTTTATCGGAATCCTCAGCTGATTATCCGATTTCTTTCGTAACGTTCTCTGTACCAGTACTCCAGTACTAGGCAAGGCATAAATAAATTTGTGCTCATCAATAGTGACGTTTTCGAATAAAAAAAGATCTAGGTAGTTTAATGCGTAGTTTCTAAATGGCAGGTTCCGCGTTTCTACATGTTTTATGACCTTGAAGAGGAATTGAAATTGGTTATATAGAGTCAACTTTTCAAAGTTCTCCGGCGCATCCATGTGGTACGAAATTATTTCTTGCCATTGATCCAATGTCACAGATTTATTGTTAGCAACATTCCTTAACAAGTTCAGTCTAATGTGAGGGAAAACTTCATAAAAGTTTAACCAAAGTAAATTCTCATCAAACTTGAGATCTTTCCAATACGGTTTTATTGTGTGTTTACTGTAGCTTTCTATCAATTCTGAAATATAAGACCCGTGCGTCCTATACGACTCACACACGTTATACAACCACGCTATAACATATTGATATTCCCAAGAGTGCTGTATACTGAATCTTTCGTCTTCATCTACAAGCAGCTCGCTCGGTATCTCCACTTTTGGCCTCACTTGTTTCATATACGCTTGTAAGGTTTCTTCATTGACATACTGGTGCCATTCAGCAGGCTCTAACATACCATTCCCAAATCCTGACGCCCTCGACCTTCTCATTGCTGGAGTTTTCTTCTTATTAATTCTAGTTCTTGGTGAGCAGAGCGTAATTTTTTCCTTAATTTAATAACTGTGAAAAATCTGATTCTTACAAAGTCAACCAATGTTTTGTTTTGCCTTTGATTTGTTTTCGCTCTCGATCTCGCTCTCGCTCTTTTGTTTTTTCGACTGTTTTCTAAATCTTTTTTTTCCTGCCTATATCATTATGATATTATATCCATAGTATATAACGACGCGTATGAAAGAACAGATAGATACATTATTATTTATTACTACTATATTATTACATTGTTAGAAATCAAGATATTATATATATATATATTTACCTTTTTAATTTTTTGGGATAATGTCTAGTCTTGATCAACTAAAAAAATTTTTTTACATATGCATAATATTACCATTATTACCGTATTCAATAATACTTTTACAGAAAATAAAAACTTGAAATAATAGGCATTATAGAACCGTTTTATTCAAAATATATTGATACCTACTTTGCCACCACCAAATGTATATCAGAGATACAGCAACTTTACTATAATGCTATAGACTCGGACTATCCATGCGACACGACATCTTCACGTCCAGGAAAGAGATGGTTTGTGCTGATCTTTTTTTCTTTCTGATCTTTTTTGATATAGTGCATTAAAAAATAATAAAGAAACATGGTATAATTGGGTGTAATACGTACACATAACTACAAATGCAAAACAATTCGGATTTGTAGAGAATTGATAAATCGACAAAAACATATATCCACTCCACTGTACATAGTTCCAACCTCTTTAATTTAATACTATTCTAGTCTGTTGTTCAATAGTACCTGCTGATAAAAGAGGATGGTTACGGCGGTTCTGTGGGTGATATCATATATCTATATGATATCACTTGCCTATATATTAGACCAGTGCTTTTTGAGTATTCATAAACAAAAATGGGTGTATAAAAAATACAATACATTAATACAACTTAACTATACGGTGAATTGCCAACTCAGTAAAAAAAAAGAATTAAAGATGACACCTTTATATCTACATGCTATATATTAATTTAATAAAATAATACAATACTATAATGCAACAACGCAATATACAATAATACAATAATTAGACAAAAAACCAAGGGGGTCCCCTTGGTTTTGGGAAAAACAAGGCGTTTTCCTACGCTATTTTCTGAGTAGAAATAGCAACAATAAAAACCTAAACTCGCACTACCGGAAACTTATGCAATATCAAAAAAAAGAAAAAAAACAACCACTGAAGCAACATCGTGTGATACGGCGCGGTACAAAAAAACAACAACAAGAACAACAAACAATTTACTACGCTATTGAAAGGAGATACATTAATATATCCACTACTTTGTGATCAGAAAAGCAAAGTATCACGCTATTAGTATACAACTTTTTATTCTCATTACAACAAAGCCTGGTGTTTTTACTTAATTTCATCATGCTATACGGCCACAATACCAGAAGACTGCCAAAAATAAAAAAAAATTAAAATGAAAAAACGCGAAGAAAAATTTAATAAAAAAAAGAAAGAAATGGCTGCAGGGAATAAAAATTCAGAGAAGGTATAAATTTTGATTTGGGAAATTAAAAAAAAAATTAACAAGCCTTTGGAATTCCCCCCCATTCGCAACAAATTTGTCAAATTTTAATAGCTATTTATTGACTGTTTCAATAAGCGTGTTTTTTTTACCTGTTGGAAACTCATTTCTAGGCTGACATTTGCAACAACGACGACAGGGAATAATATTTTTTTAGAACTGGAGATATGCTGTTGAAGGTGCTGTTCTTTTTCTTATCAATATTGGCTGCTAATGCAGACGTTTATATCCAGTCGCCGGCTACTGGTTCAGAGTTCTCAGGGTCTAGTGGTAAGCTGTCTGTTGGTTTAAGTTGGGTTGATAATGGTGCCTATCCACCGCTGGATAAGGTTGCCTTTTACAAGTTCAGTATCTGCTGGGGGCCTAACACTAAGATTCAATGTTTGCAAAGTCAGACGAAAGTCAAGACTAGTGACATCAGTGTGGATGCTGGTACTTACTCTTACGAGTTCATTATGCCCAATACCGAAATTGCCAACGGCCAGTTTTATATCCAAGTGTTTGCGTCGGTTGACGACCAGGGTTTCACACTGCATTATACCCCAAGATTTACCGTGACAGGTCTGTCAGGTCCTGCCACTTTTCTGGATTTGACTTTCACTGACACAACAGAACCTGTTCCGCAAACGTCTATCCACACTGATGGTAATACCAACACCTTTGATGTCAGCAGTGTTTTCTCGTTACCTTACACTGAACAGACGCTAAAGACTAGAGTAGCTCCAATGCAGACCCAGCCCGGAACTAAAATCACAGCCACGACATGGAGTAGACGGTATGTTACAAGTGCTGTGACTTTCTACTCTACCTTCAGAAACAGCTTGGAACAGTTGTCTACTTTAACTCCAGCGTGGAACTATACCATAAGCAGTGACTTCAACTACGCCACGCCGGCTGCAATGCCTTCCGATAACGGTGGTTGGTATAACCCTCAAAAGAGACAGTCACTCTCTACAAGAAAACTAAATGTTAGATACTTGACAAATTAGATTAAAGGATAGATTACTTCCCCTCGTCTGCCCCCCCCCCCCCACTTTATCGGTAACTTGGGAATAATTATCTCTTATTGAAAGTTACAATTACGACCTATATTCCTTTTTCATTTGATTTTTTTTTTTCTTATTCTTTTTATATTAGACTTCCTGCATAAAACAATGCTTAAATGTTTAATACCATAGTATCTGACAATAACATTTAATATGACACACTCTGGAGGAGGATATGAATAATAAAGCGTGCTCCCATTTTATAGAATCGGGGAAATTTCATCATCACAATGAGGTAATCCTATTTGGAAGTCATATCGTCCGATAAAGTTCTTGCTATATTTCAATATTAAGAAACTTTAACTTCATTCTTTCATAAAAGCAGGTCATAGAGGAAAGAAATAGTAAACGGATGATCCTATAAGTATTTCTGTTATTTTATTAAAAAGATTTCTATTTTTTTACACTTTATTTTATTATATAACATTTCTCTCTATATATCATCATGGCAGAATATTTTTACATAATAATTTGAAAAAGTATTGGAATCTCGATGAAGGTGCCATTTCAGTAAATTGACGTTTATTGTATATTACATATGTTCATTGTAACTAATATATCTCGGGGAACTTCTTAGACAGCTGTTGCAATACTACTACACCTTCCACACTGATTGCCTCATTCTCCGGAAATATACATTGTACAGCGTCTAATACAAGGAAACCAACATCACCATTATCACTAGACCTACAGACGAACTCATACCACGAATCCTCATCAAATTTCCTATTCATTGAGACACGAACATTGTTCAATGAGATCATCTCACCCCCAGTAGTTGGTGAACTCAGCACCAGTGTGCTCTCATTAGGCTGTGATTTAACTTGGGCAATTATCCTGAATACTGGTGAAGTATTAGATGTAATCTCACTCGGATCAATACGTGGAGTTTCGCTTGCCATTATTTCTTGATAGCTTAGGTAGGTCTGGTTTTCTTAATAGAGCAACTTTTTCTAAATAACGAAAAAAAGTTCTCTTATAATAATACAACAATAAAATAAAATAATATATTGAGACTAATATTAGTCGTTCCTCCTAGTTAACAAATTTCTCCCAATAATACGTTGTCGTATTCATGTCTCTGTTAATCTATTCGAAAGCGACACGAACCTTCATTTTCTTCTGACAGACGCGTTACGCACCAATTGTTATTTACCCGGAACTCAAATTGGATTAGCGGGTAGGTAATTTTTATTACTATGCAACGGGAATTTAAGGATCCAGCACTGTTATTAATCAATAAACAGTTGAAGAGTTAATAATTAAATCGGCTGTAGACCACTCATCAACACTTATTAATGAGACCTATTTATATACAAATAATATTGCTACCAAGAAATTGTAGATCAGGTGATTCGATTTCCTACGACAAGACATTTAGTCAATTGGGTGTGCTCCGATGACGAAAAGAAACCAGGACAGTGGAGATTTACCTGATATGGAACTTAGTTTCCATGTGCCTTTTACAATGCACATATTAGCGTAAATATCACCACTGCTTTGAAGAAGTAAGCACAAATAAACAAACAGCAAACGCCAAACAGATCCAATAATGGCAATTGATAAACAAGGAACTAGAAGCCCTATTGGGACTCTGCAAAAACTCGTGTTATTAGGATGCGTGTTGTTGTATGCTGTCTACTCTTTATATAAACCAGTTGAGAATTTCAATACTAGTTCATCTGACGATTGTACACCTTTTACACCATTGGAACCTAAATTCAATCATTCATTGGATACCATCCTTCATGACTCGGAATACAAACGCCATTCAATTAAGAGATTGTCTGATGCAGTGAAGATTCCAACAGTGGTTCAAGATATTAATCCAGATCCTCAGGAAGATATTCATTTCTATAGACATTTTTTTGAATTGCATGACTACCTTGAAAAGACCTTCCCAAGGGTTCATAAACATCTGACTCTGGAAAAGGTCAACGAAGTTGGTCTATTATATACTTGGGAAGGCTCAAACAAGGAACTAGGACCTTTGCTGTTTATGGCACATCAAGACGTTGTACCAGTTAATGAGGATACATTAGACCAATGGAGTTTTCCACCGTTTGACGGTCATTATGACGACAAGAATGATTTCGTGTGGGGTAGGGGTTCAAATGATTGTAAGAATCTACTAATTGCACAGCTTGAAGCTGTTGAAAAACTATTAGAAGATGGCTTCCAACCTACTAGAACAGTCTTATTTTCGCACGGTTTTGATGAGGAAGCCAGCGGTCAATGGGGTGCCGCTTACTTGGCCAAACATATTGAGAAAAGATATGGTAAAGATAGTATTTTTGCTATCATCGATGAAGGAGAAGGACTGATTGAGATAGATGATAAAACATATATTGCCACCCCCATTAATGCTGAAAAGGGTTATGTTGATGTTGAGATAACAATTCACGGTAAAGGAGGGCATTCATCTGTTCCCCCTGATCACACTACTATTGGTATTGCTGGTATGTTGATTTCATTGATCGAGGGTAACACTGCTCCATTTAAAATGACATTGGATAATCCATTGTATGGTACCTTAACCTGTGCAGCAGAACATTCAACAAGAATGGATTCAGCTATGCGCAGAATGATTAAGGCTGCCAAAAAATGTAAGTTTGCCCTTTGGAGATTAACCAACATGATTTCGCATATACCAATGCTAAGGGATTTGATTAGAACAACAACAGCAATTGATATAATTCATGGCGGTGTTAAGGCAAATGCTCTACCAGAAACCACATCATTTTTGGTCAATCACAGAATCGATTTACACTCTAACATAGAAGAAACAGTTCAAAGTGATGTTGTTCAAGTTTTGAAAATAGCCAAAAAATATGGTTATGGTGTCACTCGTGAAAGTACCCAGGTGCTACTCAACAAAACCGAATTGGGATATATCGACGTTTCCGTTCAAAAGGGTTTAGAACCAGCACCCCGTTCACCCTCTACAGGTAAAGTATGGGACTTGCTAGCCGGTACTGTTACAGATTTGTTTCAAAATAGAGTCTTCAAAGATAATGATACTTCAGTCTATGTAACAACTGGTTTATTTTCTGGTAATACAGACACCAAACACTATTGGTCTCTTTCTAAAAATATCTACAGATTCATTGGATCTATTATTGACCCCAAATTGACAGAAACTTTGCATTCTATAAATGAACATGTAGATATGCCAGGTCATCTTTCTGCAATTGCATTCGTCTATGAATTTATCATTAATGCCGATAACTATGGTAACAATTTCTGATCCATTTAATAGGTACTCCGTTATGCCCCTGTAATCTACAGCTAATGTATATTTAAATCGATTATTGGAATATTTGCAGAATTGGTGTAAAATTATATGGTAAATAATTACTTACGAATACTGTCCTAAAAAATTGTTCTCTTTTGCTGTTTTTCCAGCATATGCTTTGTTAAAATTTATAAATATATATTTATACATAAGAAATAAAGATAAGAAGAAAAACATGATATCATTTCAATAAACTTAATATTCATAACCCTTTGCAAGTAGTCAGTAATATTTAAAGGAAATGAATTAAATGGCTTTGATTTCTCAATCCTCACGTTTAATTAATTTTTTCTTTCTCTCCATCTTCTTCAGGATTTTGTCCATGTATATCTTAATAAACTGTTTTACTTTAGCCTTTTTCTCCTTCGAGATTTCGTCCGGCGGCTGTTTCGATATATCTTTTTTTATTTCTTTAGATGCCAAAATTTTAGTAATATCCCTAGAATATTTTTTCACGTCATCATGTTTCATATGATTTTGCAGTTCATACTTTCTTAGAATATTAGGTACAATTCGAGCAAAGAACTTCGTCCATTGATGTTCATAATTGGCTTGTTGATGTTTTTCCTTTTTTATAGGCAATTGGGCTTCGTTAGATATAGCAGAATTCTGTACTTGTTCAGGATTCTGAACTTTTCTTAGCTTCGCGTCCAAAATAATCTGTTCTAGTTGTTTTTTCTGCTGTTTTTCTTCATCCATTTTCGCCTTCAACCGATCTAGTTCTTCCTGTTTTGCTCGTTCAATGAGTTCCTTCTCTTTTTCAATTCTACGCCTTTTTCTTTCTTCATACTCCTCATCAGTGAGCTTTCTTTTGTTCGATATGACACCTACACCAGGACTCTTCTTACGTGTGTTTTGTTTGGTATTTCCACCAAATGTTTTTGATGACCCTGAAGGGGGGTAAAGAAGTTTTGTTTTCTTCTCCGCATTATAATACATTGGTCTACCGTTCTCAAAGACTATCTCCCACCCAGGAGGTAATTTAACTCTTCTAAGGCTCAGAATTTTGCTATTATTGCTTCCGGCAATATCTTTCTTCGTTATTCTTTTATATTCTTCATAATTTGTCCATTTATCTATTAGATCTTTGGATAAATTAAAAAGTTCGTCGTGTTTTACTCCTATGGCCTTTACTGTATCATCAATATGTGAGCTCGCAATACCATTTTTAGTAGTTTTAGGTAATTTTAACAAAAAATCTAATAATTTTTCAAGTGTCCTACTATCATCACTAAACAATTTCAGTAACTTGGAGAAGCAGGTATAACCGTGGAGTTTTAAAACTTGGTGTAATAAATCTTCGCTTGAAGATTGGTAGAGCCTATCAAATAGTTTGGATGCTACCTGTTTACTTTCTATTTGTAATAAAACACTCATAACTTTTCTAACATCAGAGGAGGTTTCGCAAGGTTCAATATCTATGGAATTCAAGAATTCGATGTTTATGTTATCTGATTCACTCTTCTCAATATCTTCACCTTTCATTTTCTTTTCTTTTAACCATTTCTTCTCTTGCGATACCTTAATGCCCAATGCTTCAGAAACGTTCTGTGGTAATAATGAGGCTGCATCAGTTTGCGTCTTTCCACCCAGAAATCCAATACAGTTAGGCTCATCACAATAACACTTTTGAGCAGCTGCCCCGTAGCGATCGACGTTATAATCAAAGGTAATTTCCTCTCCTGCATATATTTTCCTCTTTGCAAAAATTCCCATTCTTAATTTCCCAGCTACAACCCATTTATTTACATAGGCATTAGGATTACAGGAATGATTACAAAATCTCGCCAATGATCCCTTTATTGTCGCATCAATAAATTCTCCGCTCTGTAACATCATAAAATAGAAGTGCCTAAATTTTTTCTCATCGTATTCTACTAATCTATCTCTAAATTCATCTTCATATATTACCTCGCCCTTATATTCATAGATGAAACCATTCTCACTTATATCTTCTTCAGCTCTAACACCAAATCCTTTCATCTTAGTTTGAAACACAGCTATATTGGCATACTGTTTCGCTTGAAAGCGCTGATTTTGACAGTTATCTCCGCAGGTTCCACATAGATCATTTACACATTCAATCAGGGTTAACCTATTAATACAATCTGAGTCCTCGCCACATGCATTATTCTCTCCATTCTGAAAATCCTCATAACAGTCACATTCCATAAAATCGCTAGTTTTATAGCTTCCTATGTGATTATCTGCGTATTCACAATCCTGTAATTCGATAAATGTTTTGAGTGCTTCTTCTGTTTTATTCTCTTCCCCAGAAAAATTTTTAGTAGCATGTTTGCCGGCTTGAGTTATAGGTACATTAGCTGGAGGATCAGGGGACGATTGAGTACTCATTTCTTTAATCTAGGTGATAATTTTTATAGACAAGTTACTCCTTCCAAAACTTTTCTAATTTGAATATTATTTTTGTCGTTCCTGTAAATAAAATATTATTATTGAATTATGCTAAATTTTGTTTCTTGATTAATATTTGTCAGTTTATAATTAGCCAATGAGGGGCCTAACATGAATCAATTGATAGGAAATTATTGACTTTATTTTGCTATCTGTTGTTAAAATCGAAAATGAAAAAAAAAAAAGAGAATAACTGCCAAGAAAAGAAATTCCTTAGTCTATTTCGATCACCGAATTCTTTACAGTCTCTTTCCACCGTAAGTTCGATATTTCTCTTCTAATGGCCCAATGAACAGGAGTATATAAATTTCTCTACTCTCGTTGCGCTTTAGTTAATCTGCACTCTTCCTTATTGCATCGTAATGCGTTCAAATTTTTTCTTCTTTTGTTTTGTTCAGAAATTTGTTTTTTTTTTTTTTTTTCAATCATTTGAAGAGCGGACAATCAAAAAGTGAATGTGTTCAAATAGATTAGAAAGATTTATTTGAAAAAATCGTAAGAAAATATTGTAAGAAAATGCACATTATTGATATTTACTTGTCTCATATTCGATAACTTATCTTATCGTTTTTCAGCTATTTGAAAAAAAGGAATGCTTTAATGACCTGGAGCGGGGCATAGTTTGCACATAAGCAATATATTGTACTATATCCCATCCTTGTAAGTTACGCAATTTACGAAGAGCAAATCAAAGTAATATGGCTCCTAATCATCAACACCCAGCGCTAGAGACAAAGGAAATACCGCGTGTGTACCTGCTAATTCGAATATACCGGATTTTGTCCGATATAATTACAATGTAATAAGAAATCACATATCAAAGAGTTTGACATAGTTAAATCCAGAGACTATATGACGCATCTACTTCCAAGTATAAACTATATTGATGACATGTAATAAGGCTTCCAGTGTATAATATACTTCGCTATGCACTCCAGGCAGCTTGCGCTTGGTAGAGATCGCCAGCCAGCCATCGGAGGGGCAGAACCCGCACCGCACAGTTGTTCGCGGACAGCAGACACCCGTTCGGGTCTTCCCCGTACGTCGGTGGGTTGCAGACCCTGATCCCTGCAGACGAGGGGGGAAATTATCTGCCGCGGGACACAGAAAACCCCGCGGGACTGTACTCCCTCCTTCCATTGTTCGCTGCAGCCCAGGGGTCCAGATCCCGATCTCTGCTGCGTTTCGGGCGAAAAACGGCATGGCGATCCGGTCCGTCTGCGGGGTTTTCTGGGGCCAGGGTCCAGCGTTTCTATACCCGACACACACACACCGTCCCACCACAGCGGGCGTTGCTGCAGTGTGCGGTGCCTGTGCAGTCTGCTGGTCGGAATCCCGATTTTTCATATTTCGGCTGTTCCTTGCTGAACTTCTGCGTATGTGTGATTTACCGATGCAATGATCGTCTATGTTATATATATATATAGTGTTATGGCTCTGGATGCTGTCGCTTGCTTTGCTCTGTAGATAAGCAACCCCACAATGAATTATGTATACCTGGTACTGGCGTTAGCCCATTGGGTTGCTGCTGAACAGCAGGTTTTTAATGATCCAATTCACGTGGCTAGTAACGGTAACTTGACCATAACTGGCGCAGAAGAGAATATTTTCAATAATACAGTCACGGTAGATTCCGGAGGAACTCTGACAATTTTCGGTGGAGATGAATGGCAGTTCAACGATGCCGTGGATATAAACGGAGGTTCTTTGATAGCTGACAACGGAACTGCATACAGTTTTGGAGGTGCTGTTTCCATAGCTTCTGGAGGTACGATAGCAGTGAACGCAGCTCCTTCTGCGAACGAATTTAAGTTCACTATGGGCAACTCTACCACGTTTGTTAATAACGGTACGCTCTCAATCACCAATCAGAACCTAGAATCGCATTCGTATATAGGGACTCAGAATATTTCAATAAACCCGAGCATGCTAATAAATAACGGTGATATCAGTTTTTCACTAGCACATACGAATACAGATGAGTATTCCACTGTAGGGATATATGCCGGACAAGTAGTAAATAATGGCCAGATAACTTACAAGAAGTATCCAAACTCTGCAACCGAACCAAACGATGAGAATTTAAAGGGAAATATTTTCACGATCAGATCAAGTAGTGGAATAAATAATACAGGTACAATCAAACTTAGTGGCGCTCCTTGTTATTTAATGAGCAGCTTTTACCTCGATGGCATAGTTGGTGATACTGGTATAATTGAAGTAGTTGATGGTATCCTGATAAACCAAGGACCTATACAAAATAATACTATATCGTTGGGAAGTAAAGCTCGTTTTGGGGCTATCCCCATGTCATTTGCATATCCACTCAAGGTAAAAGGATTTGGAGGTGGGAATGCTTTGATTGAAAATGGTCCCAAGGGTCAGTTTCAATATGACAACCAAACAAATATTTTATTTATAGGTGCTGCTGGTGGACACCATTATTTCGACATTGGGAGCGGGTATGATAGTAACCTCATATCTGGCAAATACAGCACGGTAAACGTATTAGGAATATCATATAATATGTATCAGGTGACTTATAATGGCAGCCCTCCAAATGATATCCATCCGTTTTCTTCTAGTATTCCCTCTTCTTCAATGCTGTCTTCTAGTGAGATATTACTACCTTCCTCGGTTGTACCTTCTTCGGTTCAGTCTTCCTCGGTTGTACCTTCCTCGGCCCAGTCTTCGTCAGTTGTACCTACCTCGGCCCAGTCTTCGTCAGTTGTACCTACCTCGGCCCAGTCTTCGTCAGTTGTACCTTCTTCGGTTCAGTCTTCCTCGGTTGTACCTTCCTCGGCCCAGTCTTCGTCAGTTGTACCTTCTTTGGTCCAGTCTTCCTCGGTTGCACCTTCTTTGGTCCAGTCTTCCTCGGTTGCACCTTCTTTAATCCAGTCTTCCTCGGTTGTACCTTCCTCGGTTGTACCTACTTCGGTCGAGTCTTCCTCGGTTGTACCTTCTTCGGTCCAGTCTTCCTCGGTCCAGTCTTCCTCGGTTGTACCTACTTCGATCGAGTCTTCCTCAGTTGTATCTTCTTCAATTGTATCCCCCTCAGGTCGACCTTTCTCACTTCCAAACTCCTCTGGTCAATCCTCAACATTGTCTCTCAGTAGTACCTTAATCCCTCCATCAAGTCAACCTTCATCGGTTGTACCATCTTCTACAATCGGAAGTTCTGAGATACCAATCTCCCCCTCTTCCCACAGTTCAGCAGCAAGTTCTTATACAAGCAATAATGTAAGTTCGCAAATGAGTCCTCACATAAGCTCTAGCTCAAATTCAGCTCCAACTTCATATGTAAGTTCAACATTTAATTCCCACAAAAATTCTGACGTTAGTGCGAGTGCAGTTATTCATTCAAAGTCAGCATCAACCTCTGATATGAGTTATAAACTATGTTCTCAAATTGAGGCAGATTGGACATCAGTTTTCACATCCGACGGTACTGTAATCACAGAAGTAGTCACACACACAACATACACTGCCAGCAACGGGCAGTTAACAACGGATGTTATGACATACCTGACGTATGACCAGGTCAATGATGCATTGTATGTCAACGAGACTTCTAGTTCCGTGTCCTCTTTTGTTACTACATCAGCTCCTGCATCTGATTCTATTTCAACAACTGGTATTAGCTCTTATTCGCAACCAGAGACGTCCACTGTGGTTGTAACTGTTAATGGTGAGCCAGTCACTAAAATCATCACTTATTGTCCTATTGTTGGTTCGGATGGTAGAACTCATACGAGTGCCATGACCGCAACACTAGGCCCCATGACTTCAAATATTCCTGCACATAATAGTTCTTCAGGTTCCTCAGGCTCTCCAAATTCTAGCGCAGGTTCCAACACAATTTCCAGCACAGTTTCTAGCGTAGGTTCCAACGCAGGTTCCAACGCAGGTTCCAACGCAGGTTCTAACGCAGGCTCTAACGCAGGTTTCATTGGTTCCAACGCAGGTTCCCCTGCCATATCAGGTACTAACCCAGGTTCCGTTGGTTCTTCAGGATCTTCAGGATCTTTCGGTTCCAACGCTGGTCCTTCTGGCGTACTTCCTTTTGCGGCTTCTGCAGCACATAATCAAGGTAATCTTACAATCGTTCAAAATGGTTCTTCTAAGTCGACATTATCAGGTTCGTACATGCCTTTAAACAACGTTCAATACCAAGGGACAGGCTCTAATGTCATCAACAATATGTGGCTAGCCGTAATAATGATCCTCCTATCATTTTTTTAATTAACTAGATTGGAAATGAAGAACAGCAACTCAGTTTCAGTTCTATTATTGTATACTTTCTATAGACATTAAGCACGCACAAATTAATTTAATAGTTACTAATAATATCAAAGAAATGTAATTTATCAATCTTTAATTATCGACTCTTTGATACTGAAGAAAGGATTGAAACGGCACCAAATCATAAAATTGTAGTAAATTCTGTTATCCCGCTTGTATCCGCAATTCACTCCACAAGCTTTATTCTCAACCGAGCACATCAGATAATACAGAAATATAGGAGATAGTATACATATATTGTTTGTTGAATTCCAGGATTGTTAAATAATTATAAAAAGTGTTTGCCTAACGGAAATGGAAATGTATGGAGCTGCTAAATAACAGAGCTAAGTAATCATCGGAGACGAAGTATTTATAAATTAAAAAAGATATTATAGAGCTATGGTCTAATAGAAAATATTAAAATCACGTATGCTTTCAGAATTTCCTTATATAATTGACAGGTGTGTCTCAAACAATAGAGTAATCCTGTAGCAGGAAGCAAATTTATTTCAAAAAATATAAAACACTTCTCCCTATTAATGATAGAGTAAGCATATAGCCGGTCAGGATACCTCAATTATATAATCATATTAATATAAAAGTAATGTGTCTGTCGAAGGTTATTCTATTTTGTACTGAGGAGGTTATTTTTAATTTAATTTTTAGCGAACGAATAAGTTATTTTATAGAAATATAACTATTGAATAAGAGGATTGAAACCGATAATATACTAAATTTTTCCGAAACATGAAAAATATTGCAGAATAACCCAATCGCATAGAAATTAATTATTTACGTGGGGTTATCCAATTATATCATTTTTACTATATAAATATAGGGCTAAACAAAATTTCTACTATAGGTAATAGAGAACCAACAGTCATATAGAATTATGAACAACAATTTAGGGGAGCTATATCCACCAAACAACAACGTAATACTGAAAGTAGAAAGTGAAAACTAATTAAAGTAAATGTGAGGTATTGGTTACTATCAGGTTATAACTTGGTGTTATATGATTTAAATGATATAAGGGAAAATCATTCGTAGGGTGTGTTTAGTAGAATATAGGTAAATAATGATCCCAACATAAAAAGGTGGGATCAAAAATTTTGAATAAAAAAGTGGAATCTAAAAAACAACATCCAAAAAAAAAGAAAAAGAAAATAACATGAAAAAAACAACC